>JAODAL010039133.1:0-38350 GCA_025379985.1 Phyllomedusa bahiana
CGGAATTTTTCATTTTGCCACTGTCTGACCCCGTGCTGCTTGGCTGCGCCGTGACCCACACTGTGTATTTTCCCACTCTGTGGCCTACTCCCGTTTTTGCCAATCCAGAAAGATTGTGCCATGTCCCCGACCCCATGCTGCTCTGTGGGGTGGCGTGACCCCCACACTGTTATTGTCCACTTTTGCCTCCTGTTTCCTGCCGACCTAAACTGTCAATTGTTGGGCCCAATGCCTGACTCTCATGCTGCTGCTTGCTGCTGGCGTGACCTTCCACACTGTGTCATTGTGCCACTGTCTGACCATGCTGCTGCGTGGTTGCCCGCCGTGACCTACACACTGTCATTGTGCCACTGTCTGACCTCATGCTGCTGCTGTGGCTGCTGCCGTGACCTCCACACTGTGTCATTGTCCCACTCTGTGGCCTACTCCTGTTTTTGCCACCTCCAGAATGTCAGTAGTGCCACTGGCGCCTGACCTCAATGCGCTGCTGTGGCTGCTGCCCCGTGACCTCCACACTGTGTCCAATTGGAGTGCCACTGTCCTGACCGCCAATGCTGCTGCGCTGTGGCTGCTGCCAGTAGGACCTCCACACTGTGTCACAATGTGACCACTGTCTGCGACCTCATGCGGTGGGGCTGCTGTGTCTGCTGCCGTGAACCCTCCACACGGTGACATTGTCCACTCGTGGCCTACTCTGTTTTTTTTTTGACACACCTCCAAATGTCATTGTGGCCACTAGCCTGACCCTCATGCTGTTGACTGTGGCTGCTAGCCGTGACCTCTAACAATGTGTCATTGTGCCATTGTCTGACCCATCCTGCTGCTGAGCTGCAGCGTGACCTCCACACTGTTGTCATTGTCCCACCTCTGTGGCAATACTGCCTGTTTTTGCAACCTCGCAGAATGTCATTGTGCCACTGCCTGACCTCATGCTGCGCTGCTGTGGCTTGCTGACCTGTGACCATCCACACTGTGTCTGTGCCACTGCCTGCCTCATGCGATGCTGTGGCTGCTGTCGTGACGCTCCACACTGTGTCATTTGTGCCACTAGTCCTGACTCCTGCTGCTGAGCTGGGCTGCTGCTGATGACCTCCACACCTGTGTCCATTGTCCACTCTGTGGCCTACTCATGTTTTTGCCACCTCCAGATATGTCAATGTGCCACTGCCTTACCGTCATGCTGCTGCTGTGTTTTTTCGGCTGTGCCGTGACCTCCCACACTGCGTTCATTGTGCCACTGTCCTGACCACATGCTTGCTTGCTGTGGCTGCCTGCCGTGACCTACACTACTGTCTCTGTGCCACTGTCTGACCTCATGCCTACCTCCTGTGGCTGCTGCCATGACCTCACACAGTGTCATTGTTCTACTCTGTGGCCTACTCCTGTTTTTGCCACCTCCAGAATGTCATTGTGCCACTGCCTGACCTCATGCTGCTGGCTTGGCTGCTGCCGTGACCTCACACACTGTTCATTTGTGCCACTAGTCCTGACCGCATGCTGCTGCTGTAGACCTGCTGCCAGTGACACTCCACACTTGTGGTCATTTGTGGCCCACTGTCCTTACCACAAGCTGCTGCTGTGCTGCTGCCAAGAGACCTACACACTGTGTCATTGTGGCCACGTTCTGACCTCAGCCTTGCTGTGGCTGCTTGCCCCGTGTGACCCCCCTCCACACTGTTCATAGTCCCACTCTGTGGCCCTACTCTGATTTTTGGCCCACCCCCAGACATGTCATTTGAGCCACTGCCCTGAGACCTCAAGCTGTTTGCTGTGGCTGCTGCCGGTTGAACCTCCACAATGTGTCATTGTGCCACTGTCTGACCCATTCTTGCTGCTGTTGATGCTGCCCCCGGGGGGGGGGGGGGGGGGGTGGTCGTGACCTCCAGACAGTGTCATATGTCCCACCTGTGGCCTACTCCTTTTTAGTGCCACCTCCCCCAGAATGCCATATGTGCCACTGTCTGACCTCCATGCTGCTGCTGTGGCTGCTGCCGTGACGTATCCACACAGTGTCAGTGTGCCACTGTCTGACCACTTGCTACTGCAGTGGCTGCTGCCGTGACTCTCCACTACTGTGTCATTGTGCACTGTCCTGACCTCAATGGCTGCTGCTGTGGCTGACGAGCTGCTGCCGTGACCTTCCACACTGTGTCATTGTCCCTACCTCTGTGCCTACCTCTGTTTTTGCCACCTCCAGAAAGTCATTGTGCCACGTAGCTGACTCATGCTGATTGAGCTGCGTCTTGGCTAGCTCCGTGACCTTCACAATGTGTCCATTGTGCCACTGTCTGACCTCATGCTGCCCTTGCTGTGGCTGGCAAGCCCATGACCTACACACTGTGGATAATGTGGCCACTGTCTAGACCTCAAGCTGCTGCTCGTGGCTTCTGCTGCGCCGATGACCTCCACACACAGTGGAGGACATTGAGTCCCAACTCTGATGGCCCTACTCCTGTTTTTGCACACCTCCAGGAATAGTCATTGTTGTGCCACTGCCTGACCTCATGCTGCTGTCTGTGGCTGCTGCCGTGACCTCCACACAGTGTCCATTGTGCCACTGCCTGACCTCTCACTGCTGATGCTGGTGGCTGCTGCCGTGACCTTCCACACACTCGTGTCATTATTGCCACTGCCTGACCTCCATGCTGATGCTGTGGCTGCTGCTTGTGACCCTCCACACATGTGTCATTGCTCCACTCCTGTGGCCTACACTCATGTTTTTGCCACCTCCAGAATGATCATTGTGCCACAGCCTTATCCTCATGCTGCTGCAGTGGCTGCTGCCGATGATGACCTCCACACTGTGTCATTGTGCCACGACTGACCACATGCTTGCTCGCTGTGGCTGCTGCCCAGTGTGACCTACACACTGATCATTGTGCCACTGTCTGACCTCATGCTGCGCTGATGGCTTTGCCTGCCATGACCTCCACACTGTTCATTGTTCTACTCTGTGGCCCATACTACCTGTTTTGCCACCACAGAATGTCATTGTGCCACTTGCCTGACCTCATGCTGAGCTGCTCAGTGGCTGCTGCCGCGTGACCTCCACACTGTGTCATTGTGCCACTGTCTGAGACCGCATGCTGCAGCTGGTGGCTGCTGCCGGAGACCTCCAACACTGTGTCGATTGGTGTCCACTAGTCTGACCACATGCAGCTCTGTGGCTGCTGCCCGTACCTACACAACTGTGTCCTTGTGCCACGTTCTGACCTCATCACTGCTGCTGTGGCGTGCTGCCGTGACCTCCGACACTGTGTCATGTCCTCAAACTCTGTGGGCCTACTCCTGTTTTTTTGCCAACCTCCAGAATGTCAATTGTCAGCACTGGCCTGACCGTCAAGCTGTTGCTGTGTGCAGCTGCCAGTGACTCCACAATGTGTCATTGTGCCTCTGCCTGACCTCATCTATGCTCGCTGTTGCTGCTGCCGTGACCTCCAGACAGTGTCATTGTCCCCACTCTGCTGTGCCTACTCCTGTTTTAAGCACCAGAATCCAGAATGCCATTGTGCCACTGTCTGACCTCATGCTGCTAGCTGTGCTGCTGCCGTGACCTCACACACTGTGTCATTGTGCACTGTCCGACTCCATGCCTGCTGCTGTGGCTGCTGCCGTGACCTCCACATCTGTGTCATTGAGAGCCAACTGTCCTGACCATCATGCTAGCTGACTGTGGCTGCTGCCCGTGACCTCCCTCCACACTGGTGGTAATTGTCCGACTCTGTGCCTACTCTGTTTTGCACCTCAAGAATTCCATGTGTGCACTGCCCTGACATCCATTGCTGTTTGCTGTGGTTGCGTCTGCCGTGACCTTCACGATGTGTCATTGTGCGCCACTTGCTGACCTCATGCTGCTGCTGTGGCTGCTGCCGCTGTGACCCTACACACTGTGATATTGTGCCACTGTCTGACTCATACATGCTGCTCTGTGGCTGCTGCCAGAGTCCTCCACACTTTAGTCAATGTCCCACTCTGTGGCCTTCTCCTGGTTTTGCCACCTCCAAATTGTCATTGTGCACTGGCCTGAACGCTCATGCTGCTGCTGATTGGTCTGCTGCCGTGACCTCCACAACACGTGTCATTGTGCCTTACTAGCCCTGACTCATGCTGATGCTGTGGCTGCTGCCGTGACCTCCACACTGTGGTCATTGTGCCACTGCCTACCTTCATGCTGATGCGTGTCCTGCTGCCGTGACCCTCCACACTGTGTCATGTGTGCGCACGGTCTGACCTCACAGCTTGCTGCTGTGGCTGCCTGATGCCTGTACCTCCACACTGTGTCATTGTCCCACTCTGTGCCTACTCTGTTTTTTGCCGACCTCCAGATGTCAATTGTGCACACTGCCTGACCTCATGCTGCTAGCTGTGGCTGCTGCCGTGACCTCCACACTGTGTCATTGTGCCACTGTCTGAACACACAATGCTGCTGCTGTGGCTCGCTGTGCCGTGACTCCAGGCACTGTGCGATGTGTCCATTGTGCCACTGTCTGACCACAAGCAGCTTGCTGAGCTGCTGCCGTGACATACACACTGTGTACATTGTTCCACTGTCTGACTCATGCTGCTGCTGTGTACTGCATGCCGTGACCATCACACTGTGGGCTGCATTGTCCCACTCTGTAGCCACTCCTGTTTTTGCGCCACCCCTCCAGAATGTCATTGAGCCATTGCCTGACCTCATGCTGCTGCAGTGGGCTGCTGCCGTGAACCTCCACACTGTGGTCATTGTGGCCACTGTCCTGACCTCATCTGCTGCTGCGCCATGACCTCCACACTTGTCATTGCTGCACTCTGTGACCTAATCCTGTTTTGCCTGCCTCCAGAATGTCCATTGTCCCACTCGCCTGACCTCATGCTCGAGCTGTGGCTTGCCGCCGTCACCCAAACCACACTCTTTCACTAAGGTTGCCTACCATGAGCTCGTGCAGCTTGTTTTTTTCCAGCTTTCACTGGCAATGACCTTAATCAGCGCAACGCATTATCCCGTTCAGTTTTTTTCCAGTTTTTGCCTCTTAAGTGCCCAGTGAATTTTAATAGTGAAGCGATTCTAAGAGCGGTCGGACATCATGTGCGTGCATACTAAAAACACAACATTGTATGAAGACCAAACCCTCTCCAGCATATTTAAGCATGGCACAACATTCTACAGCACCCAGCAGGCTCTATGCAGGCCTGGAAATAGCTGTTTTTTAAACGTTGATTCGTGCCGAAGTAAAATCCGGAACGAAGTAACTTTGCCGAGAAATTCGGCTAAGTGAACGAAACGAATTTCGGGAAACTTCGCCCATCTCTAGCTTATGATATTTCGTCCGCCCCCCCCCCCCCTTCCACAATTTCCACACTCCCACATTTCCTCCCCACTAGAATCTCCTTTTCTTACAAGTCTCAGACTAATTACCTGATTCATTAAATTACAATAATAAATGTGCAGAAATGCTAAGTAACAGTCATACCTAATGTATTTTGCATTGGTTAGCATAAACTTTATGTGGTAAGTAGAAATAATAAATGTATAAATAAATAGATGTTAATTTATTCTCGAACTGCGGAAAAATACGGCTACCAATAGTTTGTTACACTGTTCTAGCTGGCATCCACCTTCCCTAAAGAATGCGATTCCCATAGGCCAATTTCTTAGGGCTCGTAGGAACTGCTCTACATTAGAGGCTTTCAATGAAGAACGTATAAAGATAAATGCACGATTTCAGGCAAGATGTTATCCCAAAAAAATGCTTGAGGAAGGCATTTAATAGGGCTTTTACCAGTTTACCAACCGGATTTCATCAAGATCCTTAAAATCTGGGTCGGTAAGGAAGGAGCGGCCCTAAAGTCTTGGGAGGAGCGCTTGTCAAAGGTCAACCAACGTTTCAGACTGTGGAGTCTCAGAAGGCTCACCCTGGAGGGTAAAGTATTGGTTCTGCATAACGAGATCCTGCCGTTTTTTCAGTACACCGCGCAGGCCTGCCCCCCCCCCCCTCCTTGCCACCGTGTGTCGGGCCATTACCAGGGCTGTGTTCTACTTCATCTGGGTTTCAAAGATGGATCGAGTCAAGCAGAGCATTCTCTACAAGGATCCCCTGAAGGGTGGGAAAGGCATTCCCAACATCCCCACCTTGCTTGCTGAGGCTTTCTTTTGTTTGTGATTGCATCCACCGCACCATTGTTCAGAATAGCGGCTCTGTGGGCAGATCCGTTTCCTGCTTTTTCCTCCTGCCCCTTTGGCATGGCCTGGGGTGGGATCAGTAAGATAGCTCCTTCGCTTACAACTGGGAGAAGCCTTGGTTCTATTTGGACGTCATCCGGTTTGTGAGGGAGCACCATCTGGAGCAGTTGAAGCCCGATTTGTGGAAGTCCAAGATCATCGACAAGCTCATCAGAGCTAAAGACACGTTGGAGCGGGTCCCCGGGTATCCAGACGACACAGCTCTCCTCGTCTGGAAATTGGTCTCTTCTTGCAGGATCACCAACAAACACAAGGACATGTCATGGATGGCCATCCAGGGGGGACTGCCCCTCAGGTCCTTTATTCATGGCCGTAACCTGAGTAAAACGCGGTATTCCTTTGTGGAGGAGACCGCATACCATGTTTTCTGGGAGTGCCCCTTTGCTCAGCGTTTGTTGGATTCCCTTTTGCACGAACTTAGACTCCGTACCCAGGGAAAATTTAAAGCACACGTCCGTGCTTTATGGGCTCTTCCCTGGGGTACACACAGTTGCGGCCATCCAGGAGGCCTGGCACCTTATGAATTGCTTTAAGGACACTCTATGGATCTCCAGGAACCGTTTAGTTCTACACAGAGAGAGGATGTCGGTGGAAGATTGTCGAAGGCTGATCCACAGCCAACTCAGAGACTATTACAACCTAGATAATCTGGAGGGAGACAATGATATTTAATGCTTATTTGCTTATTGCTTGTTTGCTTAATATTTGTCCTTTCCCCTAACCCACTTCCATCAATGTGTCTGTGCATATCATTTTAAAAAAGCTTCGGGCCTTTGTGTTATCCCATCCCCCCCCCACCACCAAACCCGCCTCCCACTTCCCCAATAACCATTTAATTAAACAGGTCTAAAGCAATTTTAAGTAGTTATTGTTAAAGTAGAAATGTGTATAGATGATAACATATTTAAAATTGCATGCTAGTAATAGTATAGATTAGCATGGGATTTACATAAATCCCTTTTCGGTAGGAATATTGAATGTATGCATAAATGTGTGTGTGTGTAATTTATTCCCGAGCTGCGTTTCGTGGCTAGGTGTGTGTATGTATTAGACGATTTGGTTGTCAATAAACTCTTTATTCAATCAAAAAAATAGATACAGAGGGGAAGAGGTTAATGGGAAGGGACAAAGATAGCAGTGTACCGTATAATGGAGAACGTATTCCCAATGAAAATGCATATTAGACATAGAGGGGAAAAGGTTTATGGGAAGGGAAAAAGTTTGAAGTGTGCTGTAAAATGTAATACCTATTCTGCTTAGTCCATTCTAGGTGAGCAGCGCAGACGCAGTAATGTGAGAGACTTTGGACGGATGTCTGTCACAGTTAGGGCTGAATTGTCCATTGTTACAGTCCGCGGGCAGAATGGTAAGACAGGGCGGAAGCCCGCTATGGAGATGGTGAATTTGCCTGAGGAATGTTGTTTATAAGAACGCGGTAGCAGGAAATAGTATCAGTATGCATGCAGGAGGGAAAAAGAGGGAATCTCTGGTGGTCAATTGGTGAGCACCTGAATAGGGTGTGTACCTAAGATCATATTAAAGGAAATGAGCTAGACCAGATGGGACTGGGTCTCTGTCCCCTTAGGAAGCCAGTTAGCTGGTGAAACATGTTGGGGAGGTCAGGCATGACATTTTAATTTGTGATTTCTACCTCTTTCTACTGTGTTACCCGATGCAGAGGATCTCACAAGGAAACCTTATATGTTTCATACCCATCAGATTAGGGATGACTGCCCAAGTAAGATGTTTTGTATTCCTTTTTGGAGTTCGCAAATCACTGTATATATATAGGGTTTCCCTGCTAAAATGTAGTGTTCCACCAGACTTGATAATAGAAAAGGAGTTATTCCTTCACAATTAGAAAGGGACAAATTGAGAGGTTAGAAATCAGGTTTTTAAAATAGTGTGTATCGAGGTTAATTGTTATATATACAATAAAAGTTATGTTTTAGTGCTTTATAGATTGAGAACTGATAGAGTTTAAGTTTGCCTATGGCAAAATAGTAAATATAGATATGGCTAGAAGTTTGTCACTGGTATTAATTGTAGCAAGTACAACTAGCGTAATAATAAAGAAATTATAATGACTGTGGTTCGCTGGCACTGAATGGATGAGTAGTTGCGCTTTATAAAAGGGTTGTCCAGCAAATAAAAACTATTGTCTAATGGGGCTAGGATGGGTAAAAAAAATGTAAAATAGTTATACTTACCTACAGACACCCTGCAGCTGTTGATTTCTGGGTTCTCGTCCCAACACACTGAATAGTCTTGTGCTCTATTGTAAGTAAAAAGAGTGCAAGCCACTCCTGTGTGTCAGGAAAAGAGCTCTTAAGTCAAGAGCAACAGGTCATTGGGTAGCTCTGGAGCAGCAAAGGACCTGTAAGTAAGTATAACTTTTTTATTTTTTTTTAACCCACTGTGGCCCTGTTAAACAATAATTATTTGAAGTTCAATTGTTTTAAAGTTTCTCTTCATATGGCTCTGTAATTCCACAAATCTATATAGTGGCTTAAAACAACAATCCTAACTTGGTACACAGTTTTGTACTTTAAGGTATACAAGTAATACTGTAGCTATTTAAAGAGCCCAAAATCTTAAACCAGGAGATAGCTTTGAGTTATCACTTTTAGAGATGGGCGAATTTCACAAAAATTTGGTTCGCCGACTTCGCCAAATTTTCCGACAAAATTATTTTCGTCCCGAATTAATTTGTGACAAACCACGTTAAAAAACAGCTATTTCCTGGCTGCAGAGAGCCTGTATGGTGCTGTAAAACCATTGTGCCATGCTCAAATATGCAGAGGGGCTTGGATTGGTCTTCATACAAGGGTTTGTTTTAGTATAAACACGCACATGACTGCCGTCGCTTTTATAACGCTTAACTCTAAAATTCCCTGGGCACTTACGGGGCAAAGTGACCAAAAACTGAAGCGGGAATGCAGCCTGATAAAGTAATGGCAGCGCCAGCTGGAAAAAAACAAGCTGAGGGCTAAGATCCTACGATAGCGTCAAAAAACACAGAAGTAGGTTCCTGAAGCAGGGACAGGTCTCAGCACAGTAAGGAGTATTCACAGCAGGGTCAATCCATGAGGCCAGGCTTTAAAACCGTCACAGAAATATAAACAGAACCTGTTCTGTTAAACTCTAATACATGGAGAGCCCACCTAATGGATTGGAAGGGTGTTGGCATTTTAATTTTGTGTGTTGACGTCTCTGATTATTTTGCCCTTCCTTTCAGTGTCCACTTTCAATTGGTCAATAATCGATCAGTATTGCTAAAGCCAAAAACAAACAGGAGTTGAGCCAAAACAAAGATGACCAGTAAATGGGATATTTGCATGTCTTCTGTGTTCTGTTTTCCCCTCCTGTTTTTGGCTAGACAATCCTGATCCTTCCCATTCCTTCTGACAGGTGAAAAGAAGGGTAAAACCAAACATAGTGGCAACATCATAGAGTGTTGAGGGTGGAAACAGCATTAGGAAACCACAGGGTGTTCCAGTGAAACAGCGCTCACTTGGCAGCAGCATGAGTAGGCCACAGAGTGGAAACAAATCACAGAGTGTGAAGGTCAAGGCAGCAGCAACAGCAGCAGCATGAGGTCAGACAATGGCACAATGACATTCTGGAGGTGGCACAAAGAGGAGTAGGCCACAGAGTGGCACAATGACAGAGTGTGGAGGTCGCAGCAACAGCAGCAGTAGCATCATGAGGTCAGAGAGTGGCACATGACAGAGTGTGGTGGTCAAGGCAGGAGCAACAGCAGCAGCATGTGGTCAGGCATTGGCACAATGACATTCTGGAGGTGGCAAAAACAGTAGTAGGCCACAGGGTGGCACAATGACAGACTGTGGAGGTCAAGGCAGGAGCAACAGCAGCAGCATGAGGTCAGACAGTGGGACAATGACAAATTCTGAAGGTGGCAAGAACAGGAGTAGGCCACAGAGTGGCACAATGACACAGTGTGGAGGTCACGGCAGGAGCAACAGCAGCAGCATGAGGTCAGACAGTGGCACAATGACACAGTGTGGAGGTCACGGCAGGAGCAACAGCATGAGGTCAAAGAGTGGCATAATGACAGAGTGTGGAGGTCACGGCAGCAGCATCAGCAGCAGCATGATGTCAGAGAGTGGCACAATGACAGGGGGTGGAGGTGACCGCAGCAGCAGCAGCAACAACAGCAGCAGCAGCATGAGGTCAGAGAGTGGCACAATGACAGAGCGTGGAGGTCACGGCACCAGCAACAGCAGCAGCAGCATGAGGTCATAGAGTGGCACAATGACAGAGTGTGGAGGTGGGTGGCAATACCAGTCCCTGGTAAAGAGGTGGTAGGCAGAGGAGAAAATGGCAGCAGATAGTGGCACAGGCGGGTGGCAGCATCAGAATAGTGGCTGAGGCAGGTAGTTTGAATCCAGACTCATTTCTCAAAGTTTTGGTGAGGCGTCATGGCTGATGTAAATCTGATGCCTAAGGCATTGGTGTGTGGAAATCCTGGCCAATCCACGCCTGATTCATCTTGACAAAGGTCAATCGTACCCCATTTCCAGTGGACAAGCGGGTTGTCCCTGGGGTAACAATGGCAGAGTGCTGGGGTGGCAGAGTGCTGTCCAAGTAGGCCACCACCTGTTGGTTCAGGCTCTTCTCCAGGTCCTGCTGCTGCTGGCGAGTGCCCTCCTCACTAGGCGGGTGAAGGAAGCTGCTTATCAGCGACTCCAGACTTAGGTTGCTGCTAATGGAGCCGGTACTGCTCCTACCCCTCGCCACCTTCCCACAGCAGCTGTGGCAGTGGTACGTGAGCGCTGAGGAACCCCACGGTCAGACTTGTCAGAGGATGGACGATGCTCAACATAGGCAGCGGCCAACTGACTACACAGAATTTCTCTATAGTATTTGAGTTTGTCCTCCCTCTCAGCAGCTGGAAAAAAGGCTCCAATTTTGAACCGGTAGCAAGGGTCCAGGAGGGTGGAGAGCCAAAGTCATTCCTCTGCCGGATGGTGACTATTCGGTTGTCATTAGCCAGACAAATCAGCATGCCGCGGGCCATGTGCACAAGTGACTCTGAGGGACTCCCTGCCTCCATCTCCACTGTATACTGCTATGGTGCTTGGGGTTCATCTGCCTCGTCTTCCTCATCTCCATCTACCTCCTCAAGCGGCTCCTGCTCTCCTCTCCTGTTACCTGGGTAGAAAAACCACTCATTTCACTAGACAATGCTTGTGCTCCAATGTCCTCCTCCTCATCATCCTCCTCCAGTTCAGTCCCCACCGGACTCATGTGGTCGAGAGTCCATTCACATTAGGTATCATGCCACCATAGGCCTGCAGTTTACCAGACATCTTGTGGTATATTGAAGATGTCATTATATCATACTGCCTACTCATGCTGATGACACAGGAGAGGAGAAACAGATCCTCCGTTTGTCGTGGGAACAGGGTTATGTGGAAGCACAAAAAGTAGAATTATCACTGTGGGGAAGAGTGCTTATGAACTTTTGTGGGAAATAATATTACTATGGTGGGCAAAAAGGGGCTAATACTAGAACCGTAGGGAGCACTAAGAAGGGCACTATTATAAAGTGTAGGCCTTAGAGTAGCAGTGCTACTGTGTGTGTGTGACCTAAAGGAACAGTAGTGCTGCATGTAGCACAAAACAGATTAATCTACAGTTCTATCACTATGTAGACACTATAACTGTGTAAGTGGGACACTGTTACTATAACTATGTGTGATACTACTTCTTTCCTGTTCACAATTTGGCAAACTATAATTAGCTAGAGAGTAGTGTTGAGCGATTGCGTTGGCCATCGACATCGGTCAATGGTCGATAGTCGACCAAACCATCGACAAGATAGTCCCGATAAGTGAGCCTCCCATAAAAAGTCGATTATAGAGCGATGAACACATTAAAGTCTATGGGAGAGCAACAACACCTTACATTCTTACACCCAAACAGGGCTTGGAGATAAGCTGTAATAAACATCCTCAACAGTCAAATGGATACGTGGGCTACATCTTAAGCAACACACTTAGGTTATAAAAGCCACAGAAAAAAAAACACACAAACCATTCACTATCCCTTCTGTACCACACATGACCCTTAACAAACCTGCATCACCCACAAATTAAAAAGTGTCAGAAGGCAAGTATGAATTTTGACCATCATCTTAATTGGAACTGGACATTGAATATCCCTGCCTGAACGCAGCGAATGAGCCCCAAACCTGCAAGACCCCCAATTTAAAAGTTCTGAAAAAGGAGTCTTTTCACCACCATTTGAGTTTCACTGGACATTGACTTTATACATTTCTGGGCCACAGCCTGAGCCCCAACCCTGCATGAACCCCAATTCAAAAGTGCCAGAAAAAGGAGTCTTTCCAACCACCATTTTATATTTCAACGGTACATATACTGTCCCTGTCCTGGGCCACAGCAATGAGCCCCAAACCTGCATGACCCCCACATTTAAAAAGTGCCCGAAAAAATAATCTTTCAACCACATTTTAGTTTCACTGGACATGACTATACCTGTCCTGGGCCACAGCATGAGCCCCAAACCTGCATGACCCCCACGATTTTAAAAAGTGGCCGGAAAAGGAGTCTTTCAAACCCACCATTTAGTTTCCCTGGACATTGACTATATCTGGGCCCCTGTAACCGCAGAATGAAACCATTAAAACCAGTTCTGAAAGAACCCACAGATTCCAAAGTGCTGGGTATAAAGGAGTCCATTCAACCACCATTTAAGTTTCAGTCACTGGACTGACGATGATCTGCTCCTGTACCGCAAGAATGACCATTAAACCGTCTAACCCACAGAATTCAAAAGTCCGTGGAAAAAGGAGTCTTTTCAACCACCAAATTTATTTCAACTGGCAATGACGATATCTGTCCTGTACCGTAGAATGACCATTAAACCAGTCTGACCCACAGATACAAAGTGCCGGGAAAAAGGAGTCTTTCAACCACGAATTTTAGTTTCACTGGACATGACTATATAATCGTCCTGTACCGCAGAATGACCATTAAACCTGTCCTGACCCAACAAATTAAAAGATCGGCAAAAAGAGTCTTTCAACCACCATTTAAGTTTCACTGGACATTGACTATAACCTGTCCTGGGCCAAAGCATGACCCAAACCTTCATGACCACCCCATTTAAAAAAGTGCCGGAAAAATGCGTCCTTTCAACCACATATAGTTTCGACTGGACATATACTGTCCGCTGTCCAGGTTATGTAGCCGCTTGCCCCTCCTATGATTGCGGACCAATTGAACTTCACTTGGACATTACTGGTGGGTTAACGCTCCTGTTTCCACCCAGGTGGCCCTTTTTCTTGGCATTTCTTTTTCTTATTTTTACTCAACGTTCTGGAAGGAAAATGTCCTCTGTACTTTGTTCTCTGTCCCGAGCTCCATACTCCATGTCCTCTGAAAAATAACCTACATCTGGTGCAAGTTTCCTTCCTGTACCTCTCCCTTGTACAATTCAGAGTGAATTTTTTTAACATCATTTTGGAACATGCAAGTCTTATTTAGTATAAAATTCTAGAAAACTATCATTATAAAATAGATGGAATCCCACCATGGTCTTTTATTCCTCCCTCTTTTTTAAATTGTATTAAAGGGTAGTCTCGCAAAACGAGGGATTGCTAGCTAAGTTAATGATCTTGCAAAACAAGTCATTTTGCAATATGTTGCCATTAACAGTGTCCTACCTATTCCTGTTTCGACAGCACCATCACCCTTGAGCCACTCTTTTGACAATTGTGAAGAACAAATGTTCTGTTAGAAACAACATTTTTTTTTTATAATATGGACCTGTAGTATAGCTGCATGTCACAGCAAAATGCTCCAAAAATTTCAAGCATGACCCTGATCACTTTGGAACAATTGGAAGACAAATGTCTGTTAGAAACAAAAAAAATTATAATAGACCGAGTAGTATTGCTCATGTTCAAGTACAAACCCACAAAAAAATATAAAAATGACTTCTCAGCCCCACTGTAAAAAATTGGAGGGGAGAAATGCCACTTAAACCACATTTCTGTTCCAAAGGACCATGATTATTGCAGTACTCACTGCTACATGACCCCAAAAAATTATAAATATGACCTTAGCCACTATAAAAATTGTGAGGGAGAAATGGCCACTAAAAAGCCACATTTCAGTTCCAAAGGACCATAATTTATAGCTGTCTCTTCACACAACATGACCTCAAACCATTGACAATGCGAAAAC
The DNA here is from genome assembly GCA_025379985.1 of Phyllomedusa bahiana. NCBI lineage: Eukaryota > Metazoa > Chordata > Amphibia > Anura > Hylidae > Phyllomedusa > Phyllomedusa bahiana. The sequence continues at coordinate 14,458 of JAODAL010039133.1, forward strand.
TTCTAAAGATAATGAGAAAATGTAATACGGTGTTGACATGAAACCTTGCTGTCTTTTACAGTCACCTCACAGCAAAACCAGCAAAATGAACTGTTGGGAAAAGAGAATAAAAATTGCAGTAAGAAATGATCATTTAAAAAAAAGTTTTCAAGAGGACCATTTCTGTTTGAAAAGGAATGTGAAGTAGACCGGCAACTAATCGGTGACCTCGGCAATTGGGGCCACAACATCATCAGAGATCCATGCCTGATTCATCTTGATGAAAGTCAAACGATCCACATTATCTGTGGAAAGCCGGATGCGTTTGTCTGTAATGACTCCTCCAGCTGTGCTGAAGGTCCGCTCAGATATGACGCTGGCTGCTGGGCAGACAACACCTCTATGGCGTGACGAGCCAGCTCGGCCATTCGTCCATTTTGGATACCCAGAAGTCTATTGGGTCCGAACACATCAAAAACATCGGATTTGAGACGCAGATAGTCGTTCACCATGATCTTAATCTGATCTCTGTGTTTAGGATGTGAGCCCACCATAGCAATCTATGGTGAGGTGGTAAACAAAGATTGCCAGAGGTCACCCATTAGGCTTCTGCCTCCTTGCCTGCTGCTGCCGCTACGCTACTATGGCACTCTACTGCTGTCACGTCGCTGAATGTTTTCCACCGTGACATTTGGGGAACGTGAAAGCAGACGCAACAGATGTCTCCAGTTGATCAATCAGCAAGGTCTCCATTTCCATGCATTTTACTCTCTATTTGGGTGGGTGGAAGGAAAGTGCTGAGTTTTGTTTTGTACCGGGGATCCAGGAGGGTGGCCACCCAGTAACTGTTTTTCATTTTGATGGCCTTAATGCGAGGATCATGTTGGAGGAAATGGAGCATCCAAGCACTCATGTGAGAGATGGAGCCTTGATTTCCCAAGCCTCTGGGTCGAGGGGCACTAGCAAACTGATCTTCCTCATCTCCTCCTCCGCCTCAAATTCGCGCCAACCTCTTTCCAAGGCAGGGACGTCGGTAACATCGGTGTCTAGGAATACCTCCTCCTCCTCCTCCTCTCCCTGCCTCCGGCACAGCTCAACACAGCCCTGACTTGCCTGAGATGATGCACCCTGAGAGCTGATGCGCCACCTTGCACTAGCTCTGGACCCCGAACCACTGCCTAATGAAGACCGATGAAATTGTGAAACTGTCGGGCCTTGTGGATTTGACGGAGAGAAAGGCTCCGTGTCCGCATCTGTGTCCGTCTCCTCCTCCGTCGCTGGCGGGACCTGTTGTTTCAGAGTGTCCAACGATCGTTCCAGAACTAAGATCACCACAATGCTCATGCTGACAAGGGCATTGTCCGCACTGACCATTTTGGTGGCTTCTTCAAAACTGGCAAGGATGGTGCAGAGCTCTTTCACCTGCCTCCACTCTCGGTGGTTCAACACCCCGAGGTCCGTACCGCTGCTTGTCAGGCCATGTGTCACTTCGTACTGCGTAATGGCATTGCGCTGCTGCCACAATCGCTGGAGCATGTGGAGGGTGGAATTCCAGCGTGTTGCCACGTCAACAATGAGACGGTTGACGGGGAGGCCGAGCTGACGCTGCAACGCAGCCAGGCGGGATGAAGCAGGGTGCGAACGGCGGAAGTGCGAACTCAGACCTCGAGCCTTCTTCAGCAGGCAGTCCAGACCCGGGTAGCTCTTTAGAAATTTCTGGACGACAAGGTTCATGACATGTGCCAGGCAAGGGATGTGCTCCAGCCTACCGATCTTAAGGGCGGCCAGCAGATTTCGCCCGTTATCGCACACCACCTTGCCTGGCACAAGGTTCTTGTCACCCAGCCAGTCGCCTCGGCTCCCCTCGATAGCGGAGAGTCCGTCCACAGCTCCTGACCTTTGTGTGGACGGTCCCCAAGACAGATATTAATTGTCAACATGCTGGATTCTCTGGCACATGATGCCACCAGAGGACCAATAGGGGGAAAGAACCCATGCACCATCCCTGCGGTTTTGAAGAGCGTCGCGGTGAGCTATGAGAGCCACCGTCACTCCCAGAGACAGCACCCAGCTCACCCCAGGAGCTGTGCACAGAGATATAGCGGCCTTGGCCATGCTTCACTAGTCCATGTGTCGGTGGTCATGATTGGACTTTCCGGCACAGATGCAGACAACGCGCTTGAAATTTAAGATTGACACGTGGCTGGCCAGGCAGGGACGGCTTTTTCTGGCAAAGAAAATGCCTGCTCGGCATCCTGGTTATTGGGGCAGGCAAGGAACATGACGTGGCGGAACCCATCTGTGTCCACCAGACGTGAAAGCAACATTTTCCAAGGCCAAAAGCCTGGCAATGCCAGAACATTCAGGCTTTTGGCTTTGGGATGGTTTGGGGTTAAATTTTTCTTCTGCTCCCAAACCTGGAAGGACAAAGTCTGGCTGCTAGACTGGCCGCGTACGGCATGCAGGTCGTCAAACTGGTTGAGAGGAGAAGGGTATGATGGGTCTCTGTTGGTGCTGGTGGTAACTTCGGGCCGATGGTGGAGGCTGAAGCGAGGACTGATCCCGTATCATGACCTCTGAGAGACATGGGCAGCCTGAGGAACGCTTGGTGGATTCAGAGGAGCGGAGGCGAGACAGAGAGTGTGACAGTGGTTGGAGGCCCGCGTCGGTCTGGCCATTTTTGGCCAAGTGTTTGCCTCCATTTCAAACTCATGCATTCGCTGCATGTGACTAGACATGTTGGTGTTCGTAACCACCTAATGTTCCTTTCCTCCTACTTATGTGTTTCGGGCATAGGCGGCATATGACAATCGCTGGGAGAATCAAGGCTTGCTCAAGAGAAGGCCGCAGGCTTGAAAGAGAGGTCCTAGACCTTTTTGACAGCGATAAGCGAGGAGCGGGTTTTGCGCTGACCGTGGCTGGCGGAATTCATATCAGCGCACTTCTGCGACCGCCCTCTCCCCTTTTTGAGGCAGAACCCGTACTGACACTACCCATCGTCTTCCTCCTCGTCCAGTTGAAGAAGCGCTCGCCTAAGCAATTCTGCTGAAAAGACCCACGTTGGATCCGCAATGTCGTCAACATCATCATCAACACAGGTGACTTCGTCGTCCTGACATTCTTCATCCAGACTGCTGTCGGGCTCCAAAGCAAGAGTGACGTGCAAGGCGTTGCCGACCGCTGCCGGATTTTGGCCGATTGACCGCTTCCCTTCTCTCCTCTCTATGCATCAGTAAACTGGGCGTCAGAGCAGAGAAAAAAACATCCTCTTTGGCCTCTTGATCTTTAACATCCATCTGACCCCAACCGCATTTTGTCATCAAAGAGATTTCAAAAATGATTATCCACATGGTGGGTAAAAGAGTTGACATTTGGGCTGCTTTCATGTTTGGATGGATGCTGGTGATGCTGATGATGACATTTGGGGCCGTACTGGGAGGACGAGGAGGTATGTGGGGATGCAGGTTGCTTAAACCACAAAAAGGACAGATTGGCCGCTGTTCGTTACTAGATTCACGGGCCCTGACCCACGATGAACTTCCTGACGGCCTGAACTGACATCCGCGGCATGCGTATTGTCACCCACTGGAAGGAGACCTTCTTCGTACCTCTACCTCCGCCTACCCCCTCTTTGCTCGTTCCCCTCGAATTTCACCCCAAAATTTCAAAATATAAAAAATTTGAGAAGGGTAGGAATATTTTTGGAAAGTCTCTTTTAAAAGACGGAAAATCAAGTATTCTCAAATCCCTAAAATCAAAACAAAATTGGGATTCAAAATATAACTGAAAATACATCATAAACAAAGCCCTGCGCCAAAGTGAAAAAACACGTTCTGAAAGTATTTTAAACAAGGTATTTTTGGACCTATAAAATTCACCTGTGGTGACTATCAAATTGCTGTTTGAAATTTAACCAAGTAGATCTTCAACAAAGCTGTTCGCGCCAAAGTAAAAAAAAAACACGTATCTGAAATGTTTTCCCCGGATAATAAAAGGTATTTTTGGCACCTATCAATTCCCTTGGTACTAGAAAATTGCTGGATTCAAATTTAACGCAAAGTGTCTACAAAAAGCGGGCCTGCCCAAAAATAAAATAACACGTATCGAAATGTATTCGGATAATACAAGGTATTTTTTGGCACCTACATTCACCTGGGGGGCTAAAATTTTGGCGGGATTCAAATTTAAGTGCAAGCGCCTCAATGAACAAAGCTGTAGTGGCCAAAGTCAAAAAAAACGTATCTGTAAGTATTCATATAATAAAGATATTTTTGGCCCCTTTTTCAATTCACCTGTGGTGACTAAAAAATTGGTTTCAAATTTTAAGTGCAAGGGGGATATACAAAAAAGGGTGGAATGGGAAAAATTTGAAAATGAACACCTATCGAAAAGTAACTGATAAAAAAGTGGAGTTTTGCACCTAACAAAGGACCTGCATTTACTAAAAAAGATGTGTATCCTATAATTTCAGCTGCCCAAATCCAGGAAATATTTCAATAAAAAAACTTTTAAATAATAAAGCTATTGCAGTGCAATGTCTACAAAGGGCCCACATGTATGAACCCCCGACGGGTCGGGGCGCACCTTTCCCTATTTTCCCCCCGGGGGAACCCTGCGCCTGATTTTTTTGGGGCCGGGGGGTTTTCATACAACATGTAAAGCCCCGCCCTCGCCTCTTTTTGGCGCAGTGGGGGTCCGAGGCGCAGTGCGGCGCTGCCCCAGGTTGGGGCCGGAGGTTTTAGTGCTCATAATGGGGGGAAAAGCCCGCCGCACCTGGCCATTGTTAGGCGCAGGCGGGGACCGAGGCGCAGTGCGCGCTGCGCCAGATTCGCCCCCGGGAGGTACGCATCATACTTTGGGGGGGAAAAGTTCCTGCGCCTCCCAGGTGTGTGGGGACAGTGGGGGGAATGGGCGCGTGCGGGACTTAGCGCCGGGGGGCGCGCCAAAAAAACAGTTTCGATGCTAGACAGGCTGGAACAGCGAGAAACTTTCCTGTCGGTGCGGGGGGTTAATAAAAAATGCCTTTATAAAGGCTTCAACTTCTCGGGGAAAAGAGCTGAAACCTAAAAATAAAAAATAAAAAAACAAAATATTTTTCCCTTTTCCTAATTCAAGAATTAGATTTTGGGAAAATTGCCGGAAATACAGAAATTTCAAATCAGAAAGCTATTCTGATTGGCGGAAAATAAACCGGCCAATCAGAATGGAGCGACGGGAAACCATTAAAACCTATGGGGAAGTTAGACCAATCATAATCTATGGCGGGATAATTCAAAATACTGTAAAAATGCAAAAATAGTGATTGGTTAAGCCCCGGGGGACTTGCTGCTCCCCCAACAGAATAGGAGCGACAGAGACCCATTCTAGCCTATGGAGAATTTTTGACCAATTGAATGGAGCGACAAAAACCCTTTTAGTTATGGAGAAGTTTAGCCCCAATCAAACCCAGGCGGATAATTCAAAAAAACGAAAAAAAAGACAGAAAAAGCTGATTGGCTGAGCAGGGGGTGCTTGGCACCCCACCAATCAGACGCGAGCTATTCTCCCATTATAGTCAGGAGGAGGGGCCACTGAAATCTGGCGCTCAGCGCTGTGCGGCATGAGTATTAATAAAAAATTTTTTTTTTATTAAGTGTCAAACATTAAGATAAAGACAAACCCTTTTTTTACAAATAAAACATTAAAAACCCAACAACCGTTTGTCGCCGGAACCCCGGCGCTACATAGGAATTGCAAAGAGTGAATTGCCGGGGAAAAAAACATAATTCAAATTGTTTAAGCTATTCTCATTGGTCGGCAGAAGCCCCAATCAAATGGGGCAACAAAGACCCATTAATCCTATGGAAAGTTTTGGACCAATCAGAAAAAGGAGCGAAAGTGGCCCATTCTAACCTATAAGGGGTATTTAAACCCAAAAAAATAGAAGCGACAAAAGTCCCATTTATCCAAGGAGAAGTTTGGGGCCAACAAAAACAAAAAGGGGGAAGTTCAAAAACAGTAAAAAGACAAAAAGAGTGATTGGTAGCTACGGGTGCTTTGGGTATCCCAGCCAAAACAGAGCCGAGCTACTTCTCCCATTATAGTCTAGGGGAGTTGGGGGCCGAAATTTGGCCCAGGGCCCGCGACATGAAGTATTAATAAAAAAACATTTTTATTAAATGTAAAAAAATTTTCAGATAAAACAGAACCCTTCTTTTTAAATAAAGATTTCAGTGCGCCCCTCTCTCCATAACTATAATGGGAGAAGAAAGCTTCGCTCGATTGGCTGGGATAGCCCAAACACCCGCTAGCTCACCAATCTGCTCTTTTCTGTCTTTTTACGTATTTTGAAATTAAACCCGCTGTGGATTCTGATTGGCTAAATTTTCCATAACTAGAATGGGCTTTGTGTCCTATTCTGATTGGGCCCAGCTACCAAACCCCCGCAGCTCAGCCAATCAGCTCTTTTTTGTCTTTTTTTCTGTATTTTGAATTTTCCCCCCCGTGGGGTTCGATTGGTCAAAACCTTTCCCCCTAGGGTTTTAAAAGGTTCACTTCGCTCCATTCTGATTGGCTGGTTTTTGCCAAAGAAATAGGTTTAGAAATTTTAATTAAGTATTTCCCGGCAATTTCCAATATCATAATTCTTGATATTGCGCCGTTTTTAGGTTTTTGGAAGTGTTTTTTTTTTTTATAAGTTTATTTTTTTGTTCACTCTTTTTTGACATGTTTTTCCCCCCTTTAAAAAGGCGATTTTTTTTGAATATACTCCTGCGCACGGAGCAGAGCGCCGAGATTTCGTCGCGATCTTTGATCTGCTTCCTGCATGTTCCCATCCTATTCATTTGCCTTGTCGGGGGATTTAGACGAAAAAAAAAACCGGTCTGCCTGCGGCTGCCGAGGCTGCACTGCGCCTCCTTTGCCGACTGCCATGTACATGCCTCGGGTTTTCGAGGCGCCGGTTTCCCCCCCGGAACGCCCACCCACCCAACTGCCCCCCCCTCAAGCGGGGGGCAGCAGAAAATGGCGAACCCTGCGCCTAACACTAAACCCCATGTCCCACAGCGGGGGTTCGGGGTGGGAGGCGCGTATACGCCAAAAACGGGCGAAAACCCTTTTTATACAGTGGGCCCCAAGTTTTTGAACATTACCCGATTCTTTTTTAGAGCTTTTCTGTGTTGCCCCCGGGGGCCCCCCTCCCCTCCCCCCCGTGACTTTTTCAGTGGGTAAGCTCCTTTTAAAAAATTTTCTACCCAACTATATAAAACTTTCCCAAACTCAATCTAACTAAAAATTTTAAGGATCACAGCTAATAGTAGAGGTTTTTTCTGTGAAGAAATAGAATAATTTCGCTGAGCTGGTTTGGGCACAGGCAGAGCGCACGTCCTACTGCATGAACCTGAAGACACGAGGTGAACAGGAAAGGGGTGTTCTATGTAAAAACGGGGTATTGATTTTTTCCCGCCAATCGAACCATACGCATCCCAGTCATGACTCGCACACACATCTCACCCCGCTCTTTTGTAAACTGATTTGCGGGCCCCCAAAATGACAGGAAGCGCCGAAAAAGGGGCGATCTTAAAGATGTGCACAATTTTAACTTAAATTATCCCGATCTAAAAAATCCATCACCCCAAAAACTGTGCCGATTTCAAAATTTGTCGATAATAACGCTTAACACTACAAGAGCAAGCTGTTTAGCTTTATTAATTTTTGGGAAACAATGTATCTGCATCATAACAGGTACAGTACTAGGTAACAGTAAGATGGTAAGTTTGTGTAGAGGATGGGGAATTAATGAGAAAGCTGCCAGAAAAGTAAGGGACCAAGGTTATCTGGGCAGCAAACTGTAAAATAATGAATAATGACTTGAAGAAGTTGTCCTAATGGGCTGGGCTAGATAGAGGAGACAGGGAAAGTGAAGGAGAGAAGACTAACTGCCCTAAAATAGATAGTTATGTTTATGATATTTAATTAACTGTAAGGATATTGAAGGATGAACAATAATCAGTAGAGGGACTCACTTGTAAAATATTTGCACGGAACCCTCTATTTTTGTCATTTTCTGGAGTTATATTTTAAGTGTTTAAAGTAGGAAGATGCCTTTAAATACTAGTTCCCCTGTATTCTATTTTTTCTTATTTAAAATACGAAATTAGTAGACCATAATACTGACCTATGGTTTACTATAATATACTATACAGCACAAGTAAGCAACTGTCATTGCTTTATTTATTATCATTTATTATCAATTAATTTTCTGGATACAATTAAGGTTAAAAAAACTCTTACTTTTTGTATCTTGTTTAGCAATTTTAAGGAAAAAAATATTTAATAACAAATGAAATGGTTTAAAAAAATTTCTGTCACCGAATAAGTCTAAGGGATGAGGATTCAATGATAACTTTGACTAATCACATTAATATAAAGCCATGTGAAAGCCAATCAGCCAAACTTTATAGAAAAAAAGCTAATTTGTATATAAGGATGTTTGATTAAGATATACTCAAGAGGATCATAGTATGAGCTAACCAATAGCAACAACATTCATAAAGGGCAGAACATATCCTTTATATAATTCTAATATGAATGGTGCAAAATCATACACAATTATCTATGTGACAGAGGATATTTGACCACTTTGCAGTCATTGACATTTCGATGGACATTTCAAACATAAGATGAATATTTATAAACGTGCAGATATTGTAATATTATTGCTCATTTTCAGATTTGTGATACCAGAAAAGTAAAATATAACTTTTGAAGTGTACATTATTAGTTAGCACAGATTTTCTAATTTCATGCTACTATGTACCTAACTTCTGTTTGGTAGCTGAATTATGAACACATGTCAATCCCTGGCTATCCAAAAATGTTAGTGTTGCAAAGGGGTAACAATTAACCAAGTCATTATTTCAGTAATTAAGAAAAGAACATTTCAATTATGCAACTGTTCCTGAGTATGTATGTGTGACAAAAAAACACAGTTTATCTGCCAAGCAGATGGCTCCCTTTGAAACAGCCAGTAGAATTTTCCTCAGACAAATTTGTTTTTCAGCTTAAAGACTTTTTTAATTCATTCATCAACTTTTATAAGAACAATCCCACTTCATTCTCATTTAGACATAAACAATTCTTGAAGACCTTTGAAGAAGCTCTATGCATTATATTATACAGTACAAGAAACTCAGAATTCTGTCTGGTTAAACACATTCACCAATGTCCCTAAATGAATACTGTCCCAGGATGTTATTTACCGCTGTGTTAAAAGAATTACAATATAGTTTAACCATATAAAACATAGTTTTAAGTTGCATTACAACAGTTATGTTTGGTTTTATAAATTCTTCAAGTGAGATACAAGATATGTACACATTTTTCTAACATGGTCATATATAATGCATATCTTTCTATACAAATATCCAATCATTAATTGCATTATAGCAATTTTCAGTAAGGGTAGATAGCCATTCTATGCAGTATACTTTTGTACATGGAAAAAATTGCAGAAAGCTCCAGGTGATTGTAAAGAAGCCAAAACATACAGGTTAGACTCAATATTTCTGACTGCAGTACATCTAATTAATATCTATGTGTTCACAGGGGTTTCCTCTTGGTATTCTGATTTCCTCACATACTCCAAAAAACATACAGAAAGGTTAATGTGAAGTTCATATTGTGGGCCCCAATGGAGACAGGTAGCAAAGTGACTTATGACATTCTCTGTACAGTGGAATATAACAGTGTTATATAAATGAAAAAAAAAAAAATCTACGTTTGTGTAAGTTTTTATTAATTGTTTATCATTCATAGAACTACAATGAACACTTATGCTAGAGATCCTGAGGGTGATCTGTTAATAGCAATTCTTCATACCTGTTTTAGGTACTGTCACATAGCTCTTCAGTTTCTGTGTAGATCTATTCCTTTTTCTATCAAGACTCTGTTGCATTTAGGCTCTGGTTGATAACTTTTGGTTTTGAGATACTCGACTCCATCAGATATGTGTGTCAGGCTTGCTATTTAACTTCTGTCACTCACTGTCTTGTGTTTGAAGTGCATAACTTTCCTACTGTAGCTCTGTTTGTGAATCCTTATTGCATTCTTTATATTTCATCTGGAATTCAGTTTACTCTTTACATCATTCTTTAAGTAATAACTTGTTTTGTTGTTTAATTTTTGTCTCATCATTCAGATTGTCAACCTCAGTTTACTCTAATTATGTCATTCGACTGACCAACTGTTTTGACCTACAACTATGTATTTGTTGCTGCACTATGACATCTAAGACCAGGGACCACAAACTGGAAAATCTCCCAAAGTGAAGTTCTTATTTTCAAAGTTAAAAAGTGAATACCCTTAACTAAGCCCTTATCCATGCGGCTCCATTGACCTCTCCTTGGCTAAGAGGCATTCGATCCCTTTGCTACCTAAACTGTATTTACATCTATGAATCTCCAATTTATTATGGCTAGGCCTTAAAAGTACTTAATGACCGCCTAAATATTGTAGTTTTTGTCTCTTTGCGTTTCAGCAGTCGGAACTATTTTATCTTTTAAGTGATGCAGTTGTATGAGGACCTGTTTTATGTGGGAGAAGTTGTATTTTGGGGGGCATAGTTTAAGCTTCCATATAAATTACAGCAGAATGTTTTTAAAATTGTTTTATTTTTTTAAACTTTGTATACACCATTCACACCTTACACTAACTATTTTGTTAGTTGAATTCTACAGGTTATTAAGATCGTATAGATACCTAACATGTGTATTTTTTTTGTGTGTAATATATACACAATTACTTTTTTATTAATTTTTGTTTATTTTATTATTTATTTATTTTTATTTTTTTTACACTTTTTAATTTTTTTTTCTTTTTAATTTTCTTTAATACCATTAAGGGATATCTATTTAGCACTTTTTTAACAGCAATGTATTAGAATATTCATTTATGCTAATGCATTACAATAAATATGTCATACTGACACAGGAAACAGTCAGGATAGCACACAGTGTGCCCTGACTACAGGCTTGTTATACAAACAATGGAGCAAGGCAATGCCCTTTGATGATACCACAGTTATGGACCACAGAAATCAAAGTCTTACAGAGATTGCCCTAGGAATAGAGCAGTTAACTACAGCTCTGTTCCTTGCGCAGCTGCGGTGCTGGGAGTCGCAAAATCTCTCTACTTGAAGCAACGTCTTTTGGTGTTGCTACAGAAGAACGACCTGCACCACCTACCAAGTAAAGTCAGTGGGCGGTCATTAAGGGGTTAATCATATTTCTTTAAAGATGTGTTACTTGGAAATTTCCATTTCTTGTGGTTAAAATAAATACATTGAAATCCCTATGAAAGACATATAACCTCTTCTTTTTTATTTCAGAACTATTAGATCAAATTAAAGGACTTTGTTTTTCCCTAAACCCAGTTTCCAAAAAGGGGTTTCTCTATCCAGGAGAGAGACAAATGGAAGACTGCAATGAACAAGTGGAATAGCTATTACACAGGGGCGTAACTAAAGACTTATGGGCCCGGGTGCAAAACTTCTACCCCCAGACACTTTTCAACGACAGGTTCACGACTTGACGTCATAGATGTTTGTGGTGTAGCGCGCTGCAGAAAACTATTTCTATTTGAAGGGATTGTCCAATAGAAGAAAATTTATTTCAAATGAAGTTGAAAAACAAGTTATACAACCAAAGTGTTTGTTTTCTCTTCTCCCCTCCCCCCAAAAAAGGAAAAAAAATGCAATTGTGCTTTTGCTTTTTGGATTCAGTTGTTGTTGGAGTTTATACTGATTAATTTAATTACCTTATCTGTATATTGTCTGTCAGTATGTATATATGGGCCAAATTATAAGTGCATGTCACCACTATATAGTGACTAATACATGTCACGGACGCCCCTACGACCACTGTCCCGGGTCGCAGGCGCGTCCGTGCTCCTACACCAAGCGGAGCCCCGTCCCGCACGTTGGGTTCGGGGTCCGCTCCCCTCCCCGTCCCCGCCTGCGTTCACTTACCCGGCCACGCTCCTGCTCAGCCTGTCTCCCGGCGCGTAGCTCCGCCGGTAATTGGTCATTGCCGAGCACTGCTCCTATTTAAGTCCTGCCTCTTCCTGGCGGCCCTCGCCGGATCCTTGGTGTATCTCCAGTGGAGAAAGCGTTCCTAGTTTTGTCTATTCCTGTCTACCGTGTACCGAACCTAGAGCTTACGTTTACCGACCACGAACCTTGCCGCCAGCAGTGACCTTCTGCCTGTCTACGTTTACGAACCAGAGCAGCCTGTCCTGACCTCCTGCCTGTTCCCGACTACGAGCCTGCCTGCCGATTCCGTACCTCGCTTACCCTTGGCCGCCACCGCAAGCAAGCCCCGCCAGTGGAAGTGACCTGATAGACTCCCGCCGCCGCAAGACCATCCCGCTTTGCGGCGGGCTCTAGTGAATACCAGGACCTACTTAGATTCCACTCCCTGGTGTGGGCTTACGCCATCACCTGCGGTGGTCCAGTGGATCCACCTCCAGACCGTTACAGTAGGATCCGGCCATGGATTCTACCAAGGTGCCGTTACCCAGCCTGGCGGATCTGATGACCATTGTTGCTCGCCAGTCACAGCAACTCGGTCAACAGGCGCAGCAACTTACCCAGCTATCTACCATGTTGCAGCAACTCATCACCATCCAGCAGCAGCAACCCTCACCATCTCCAGTGGTTGTCCCTGCCTCTACGGTTCCTGAGGGGTCCCAAGCTTCGGCTGTCGCTCCCAGCTAAGTTCGACAGAGACCCGAAACTCTGCAGGGGGTTCATCACCCAATGCTCTATGCACGTGGAGCTGATGGCTGATCTTCCTGCCCAAAAGGGGGGAAAGGGGCTTGTGGCACCCTCCTCCCCGGGAAGGCCCTGGCAGGGGCTCACCTCTGTGGGACATGAAAAATTTTCTGTGAGGCGGATCTTCAGTTTTCCCTCTTTGATTTCGAAAATTTCTTGGGGAAACCCAGCTCATGATCCTCCGTGAGACAGCCCCCCAAAAAACCGCCGGGGGGGATTTCTGTAGGAGACTATGCGGTGCAATTCGGTATCTGGCCTCTGAACTGCATGGAACGGGCCCGATCGTGCGCCCCTTCAAGAAAGGGTCAAAAGCCGATTTAAGGCATCTTGGCCACTGAGCCTCCCGTCTTCCTTCAGTGACCTGATTCCCGGTTAGCGACCCCGCATCGACGTAGCTTCATTGAACGGGAGGGGGAAACTTCGGAAAGAACGTCGTCGCCAACCTCCCCGGGGTTTTCCTCGCCCGGCACGGGGTTTTTTCCCAGAGGCCCCCTGCGCCGCAGCCCCCCAACCCCACCGAGGAGCCCATGCAGGTTGGTCGGGCTCGTCTTTTGAGCAAGAGATGGCCCAGGTCGGAAAAGGAATGGAGCCCGGAATTACCGGGGAATTGTCCCAGGTCCCCCACCCCTGGGGAAACCCCCGCCCCCTGGATCTGTGGGGAGGCATTTATGGTGCAAACTATCCTCTCCATTTGTTGATGCCTTGCAGGGTTCAGAGAGGCCCCTCTTTCCCAGGTTCCGGCGTTTCTGGATTCGGGCTCGGCCGGGAACTTCACCCACCTCTTAGTGAAGAAAGTATGGGCTTCGGTTGCCCGTTTGGGAAAAAAATGTTTGTCATTCTCCGTCGCGGGGAGTTTGCTTAGGACTCCGCCCAGTTTGTCCCCAGCCTCTGTCCCTCCCGGGGGGCGCTGCAAAAAGAAGAGATCTCCTTCACGTGTTGCCTCGCTTTCGTCGGGGTCCTCCTCGGATCCCGGGGCGGCTCACTCCCCCATTCTTGACTGGACTCTGGAGAGGTGATTCGTTGGGGCCCAAAAGTGTCGGGGGCGTTGTTTGGTGGCCCCTCGCCGGTCTTTTGCTTCGTTTGTCCTTCAGGAGCCGTTGCCCGGGGCTGCCTCCAAATATCTGGAGTACGCGAGTGTTCCCCGGAGAAAAGCCGAGATTTTCCCTCGATGTCCTCGTTGCCCGATCGCTTATTTCCAGGTACGCCCTCCCGGGGCCCGGGTTACCCACTGTGGTTTGAGACCCAAGCATGTCTGAGTACCCCAGGGAATCTCAGGAAGGGTTCATCCAAAAGTCTCGTTTCCCCGGGGGTGCGGGGTTCTTTATCGTAAAGAAGAAGGCGGTATTTTACGGCCCTGCATAGATCCGGGGTCTAAACAGATAACGGTGAAAAAATTACTCTTGCTGTTGTCACAAAAAACTGTTTGACCCCCGCGGGTGCAAAGATCTTCTCCAGTTGGATTTGAGGGGGCCTAAAACTTGGTCCGAATCCGCAAGGGCGATGAAGGGAAAAGGACCGCCTTCAAACGGGGAGGGGCATTTTTGAGTACCTGGTGATCCCCTTCGGTGGTAATGCGCCTCCCGTCTTTGGGGAGCTGTGAATGAGTCTTCAGGACTCCTCTACTCCTGCATGGGGGGTTTCCCTTGATGACATTTGGTGTACTTCCCGATTTTGAGACCCACGCAGTCATGTTCGCCGGGTGTTCAAGCGTTCCGGGGAACCATCGTTTCCCAAAGCTAGGGAGTGCCTTTCCTCAGATTTCCCTCTCATTCCTGGGTTTGTCTTTTCTGACCAAGGCCTATGGATGGATCCAGCAAAAATGTGCCTTTTTGCAGGGGCCACGCCCGTCGGTTGCGGGCTATACAGCGTTTTTGGCTTCTGTAACTACTACCCCCAATTCATCCTAATTCCTCGCTGGTGGCCCCGTAGTGCTTTTCCCAAAAAACAAGCCAACCCTGCGCTGGCCCGTCGAGGCCGAAAGGGGTTTTTCGGGTCAAGTCCGCCTTTTTTCGGCATCATCCTTGCCGCCCGGTCCCGCAAAAACCTTCAGGGGAAATGGGCCCTCTGTGGGGCTGAGAGTTGTTAGAAAAAAAGGGCCCTGGGGTAAACTGTAACGTGCGGCTTCTTTTCCAGACGTTCTCGTGGGCCGAGGGGGAAATTACACTATTGGCGCCGGGACTACTGGCCATAAAAGGGCCCTGGGGGAGTGGCGTTATTGTGGGGGGTGTGTTTCCCATCCGTATTACTAAGCCCAAAAAAACCTCCAATTTTTCAGCGGCTCAGCAAATAAACCCCACCCCAGGCTGGGTGGTCGCTTTCTTTTTTCCCCGGTTCGATTTCGTTTCCACTTCGGCCTGCGGGAAGAATGTGAGAGCTGCGCCCTCTCCGTGCCCCGATGTGGTGGGTGAAGTATACTCCTGAACAATTATTTCCCAAAGACGTCTTATCTCGGGGGCTCCCGGGACCCCCCGGAAGGTTCCTCCTGGAAGGATTATGGCGCCCTGCTCCCCGACGTATTTAAAATGGGGACTTGCTCTTTTGGGTTTCGGTCATCCGGCGGGCCCCCAAGAAACCTTCCACCTGTTTCCCCGGGTTTATTGTGGCCCGAACTTGAAAAGGATGTGAAGGACTTTGTTTCGTTTGTGATCCTGTGCCCGAAAAAGACGCCCCGCCAAAAGCCCGGGAGGCCCAACAGCCACTACCACCCAACTCAACTAGGACCAACATTTCCATGGACTTCATAACTGTCTTTCCCCTGTCGTCTGGCAACACCTCATTTGGGTGATCACTGATCGCTTCTCCCAAGATGGGGCATTTGTCCCCTTTCAGGCTTGCCGTCTGCCTCCCGTCTGGCAAACTTTCTTCCTTATGGTTCGTCTACATGACTCCCCCCGCAAATGTCTCGGGCAGGGGGGTTTGTTTGTCTCCCGGTTTTGGGATCTGGTAACCCCTCCAGGTGAAGCTCGACTTCTTTCTGCCCACCTCCACGACGAACGGAGGTGGGAAGATCAACCAGGTCTTGGGGGGTTTCCTTCCCTTTCGTCTCGGCCGGCAAGATGATTGGGCCAATTGCTGCCATGGGCAGAGTTTTTAAAAATCCTGGGTTGATCCGAAGGGTTCCCCCCTTTTAATTGTGTACGGCCCGCTTCCCCCCCCCTCTCCCCCTTTGGGAACCTCCTGGGTCCCGGCGGTGGAGCATGGTTAAAAACATGAAGGCCATTGGCCCGACCCGTCGTCTTGCTCCCCGGGTTTTGAGCACATGAAAACTCAAGGGATAAAAAAAAATCCTCCCCCGGTTTTTTTACCAGGTGAAAGGTGTGGCTCCAGTGTATGTCCGCCTTTTGATGCCTTTCAAAAACTGGGACCCCGTTTCCCGGAAAAACCTTTGAGGTCACAGCCGCATCAACCCGGGGTCCTTAAAAAATCCGGCTCCCTCTACTATGAGAATTCCCCAATCGTTTCTGTTCCTTTCTGAAACCCCGGTCCTCAATCACTTTTTCCCCAAGGCTGTTCCTCCGCGTTGTGGCTGATGCGCCCAATGTCTTCGAGGTCAAAAAAGGGTTCTTGGCATGGAAAATTAGAAAAAGATACTTTTTAGTGGACTGGAAGGGGTTCGGTCCGGAAGAGGGTCTTGGGACCCGGGGGATAAATATTTTAAACCCCGCCTCATCAGAGATTTCCCCCAAACCCCGTAAAAAGAGGGGGGCCCCAAAAGGAGGGGCCAAGGGGGCGGGGGTTACTGCACGGGCGCCCCCGCGACCCCTGTCCCCGGGCCAGGCGCGTCCTGTCACACTAAGCGGAGCCCCGTCCCGCCGTCGGGTTCGGGGTCCCCTCACCCCCCATCCCCGGGGTTTACTTTCCCGGCCACGCTCTGCTCAGCCCGTCTCTGTCTCCCAGTGCGTTGCCCCCCCCTAGGGTTTCGCGCGCCGGCAGTTTGAAATTTAAAGGGGCAGTGCGCCCCGGTAATTGGGCTTGCAGTGCACTGTCTATTTAAATCCTGCTCTTCCTGGCGGCCCTCGCGGATCCTTGGGGGTTTTCTCCCGTGGGAAAGCGTTCCTAGTTTTGTCTTTCCTGTTACCGTGTCCGAACCTGAGTTACGTTTACCGACCCCGAACCTTGCGCCAGCAGGGACCTTCTGCCTGTTCGTTTTCGAACCAGGCAGCCTGTCCCACCCCTCTGTTCCGTACGACCTGCCTGCGTTCCCACCCCGCTTCCCCTTTGGGCCCCCACCCCAAACAAACCCGCCAGTGGAAGTGACCTGATAGACTCCCGCCGCCGCAAGACCATCCCGCTTTGCGGCGGGCTCTAGTGAATACCAGGACCTACTTAGATTCCACTCCCTGGTGTGGGCTTACGCCATCTCCTGCGGTGGTCCAGTGGATCCACCTCCAGACCGTTACAATACAACCATAATATTACTGATCAAACCAGTATAACAAGACCAATATTACCAATAACAACAATATACAAGGACAAAATAATACCCCACATATCACTACCATACAGTGGCTAATACCACATACTGTTACTGACCAAACCAGTATACCAAGATCAATAATATCAATTAACAACAATAGACAAGCACCCATTAATATTGGTACATCATCATCCCCATATATCACCAGCATAAACGGTCTGAATAATACCATCGTACTGTTACTGAATGTAAACCGTTACACTAAGACCAATATTACCACCCTACAGTAACCACATAGTGGTAGATAGCAGTGCACACAAGCTCTGCAGACATATAAGTGATTACAGTGCAGTTACCTTTATTGACTCACAGGTGACATATTTTCTGATGAGTTGTTCTCACTTTTCTCTCTTCATCCAGTCAAGACCGCCATGATGTCTTCTCCCATCCACAACTTGTCACTGCAGAATTTACCACACAAACATATTAGACTTCAAACAGTGAAAGTGCCATCAACCATCATTTGTAACACACCCAATATAGTAGCCAGTCCACCCTTCCTCCCTCCCAAAAAAAGGCAGATGTATAGGTAGACACTCTTTTTAGGTAGATTAGACCCTATAAATTAGTCAGATAAGTGGCAGACTTTTCATATTAAGTAGGTAAAGTCCCCCTTCAGTATAGATCCCCTAATAGGTAGCTATATTGTACCAATAATAATAATAATAGTTGTTGAAGGGAACCCTATATTGAAGGGGGACTTTACCTACTTAATTTGAAGACAATATTTGGCTTTGCATATCCAAAAACTTTTGTGAAAAAAATGAGCATAGGTGCACACTGGTGTGGCAGCAAAGCCAAATATTGTTTTCTAGCTTGTGTATGGAGGAGTGGCTGCCTCCCCGTTGGTTTTTCACACTCCACCCATCTTCACAGGTTTTTAAATCAATGCAGTGTACCTAGTAGCTGGTGCCTTCACTCCCTGAAATATGGAGGTCTGAACAGGCCCTAAGGAGAGGAAATGTTTGTGTAGGAACCCACCTGCATTTGAGGTCCCCTTGAAGATTGGGAGGTGGGCTTAAGCAGTTTTGATCAAAAATGTAAACTAAGAATCTAAAAAAAATTTCATGTATCCTAAATAGCAGAAATGCTTTCTCAAAAATTCCTATGTCTCTTTGGATAGTTTTTTTTATCTGATAGTGTGTTACTATGTGTACTTAATTTGAAGAGTCTGCCTTCTTATCTGACTAATTTTTAGGCTCTAATCTACCTAAAAGGAGAGTAGAAAAGTTTGAATACAGGGTCTCCTCAGTAGGTATATAAGGCTCCCCCACTAAGTAGGTACATAGGCCCCCAGTAGGTAAACATAAAGACCCCCCTAACAAGTACTTACATAGGGTTCCCCAGTAAATAGGTAAGTATATAAGGCCCCTTCTAGTAGGTAGGCATATAGGATCACCCAGTAGGTACAGTTGTCAAGTTGATGATTTAAGGAAAAAACATCAAAATCTGTTTTATCATTACATTCTTATTAAGCTCATCAGATAGTTTGTTTAAACTGCTTTTACTGCTATACATCCTTATCGAAGTATCAGATATCTTCAACACAGCTTTCCTTGAGATAGATGCAGTGCCTGCTAACAGCAAGAGATTCAAGGCCTCCCTCCTCCCCCAGATGATACAGAGGAGAGTTCGGGAATGTGTCTTATTAAATAATGCCTAGTGCGTAGATGCAAATTATAATCTGTCTCTTAGTGACCACCAAATAACCAATCATATAGTGATAGAATAGTCATGTGATTATAAGTTCTATTGGCATGTAATTTACGGTGATTAACTCAGGTTTGTGCCCCAGACGGAACGGGTGGGTTGTTTCTCTCGGGCTCCTGCTGTCGACAGCTGTCATAATAATATCATTCGGACGGAGACATCTAATTGGATAAGGATTAGAGAATAGATACTTCTACACCTAATTTATCATTTTGACACAGTAAGTAGGTACATAGGACCCCCCCCCCACTAGATAGGTGGTAATGTAGGGCCCCTAATAGGAAGTTATATAGGGCCACCAGTAGTTAGGTATATATAGGGACCCCAGTAGTTGGAAAGGTATATATAGGGCACCCCCAGTAGTTAGGTAGGTTTATATAGGTCCCTCAGTAGTTAGATAGGTGTATATAGGGCCATAAGCAGTTAGGTAGGTATATATAGGGCCTCCAGCAATTAGGTAGGTATATATAGCACCCTCAGAAGTTAGGTAGGCATATATAGGGCCCCCCAGCAGTTAGGTAAGTATATATAGGAACCCCCAGTAGTTAGGTAGGTATATATAGGGCCCCTCAGCAATTAGGTAGGTATATATATAGGTACCCCCAGCAGTAAGGTAGGCATATATAGGCCCCCCCAGCAGTTTGGTAGGTATATCTAGGATCCTCAGTAGTTAGGTAGGTATATATAGGGCCCCTCAGCAATTAGGTAGGTATATATAGGGCCCCCAATTAAAAATAAATAAATAAATATTAATACTCACCTCTCACCTCTCTTGTCCCAAAACTCCTCTCTTTGAATCCGGAACGGATGGCGTAACATAATCACGCCACCTGCTTCGGGACAGCAGTTTCAGCGTCCACTAAGCCTGAAGTCTGGAGATAGGCTTAGGGCCGAGTACAGGCAGTGGCTTGATGACGTCACTACATCTTGCCACTGCCTCCAGTGGCTGAATGGCCGGGATGAGAGCATTTCTGCCGTTTAGCCTCAGATGCTGCCAGCTCCCCTCAGGCGGTGGCAGCGATCGCTACATTGCTGGGTCTATGTGATCCAGCGATTTAACTCAGTGGCGAGAGGGTCAAGTGCCACTGCTGCAACCCCTGTAGCTACGCCACTGCCATTACATATGTCTAATAATGCCTTTTGGCCATTGCAATGTTCCATCAGTCTTACAACATTTTGTGAATCCCATGATTCATGATGCACTTCACCAGTGGGCCTTGGTCTATTTGGATGACATGATAATTTTACCTTGACATCTTACATCTTATTGTCTTCATGTTTGTTCTGTTGTGCTTTATTTGTGAGAAAATTTGCCTGTTTACCATTTCAGAAAAATATCTAAGTGTGAAGAATTACACTTTTGGGGTTATATTTAGAGATGGGCGAATTGATTCTAACGAAGTGGAATTCGTTTATAATTTCAGGAAAACTTTGGTTCTGAACGAAGTCGAAGTTTGGGGTACTTCGCGTGAACGAAGTGTGCTTTTGATTGATAAAATGGCTGCGAGCACATGGCGTTACATGGGGCAAAGTACTCTGGGAGGAAGAAGGGCATAGCCTGCATGACATGTGCAGAGATGAAGCCAATCAGAGACCGGCGGGATTCTGTGACGTCACCGCACTATATAAGTCCGGGCGTGACGCTGGGAGCTCATACCGCTCTCACTGTACTGATTAGGGAAGGTGCTGCCGTGGCTGCTTGTAATAGCTCTTACTGAAGAACTGATTTTTATACAGTGATTTTTGGCTGGTGTCTCAGCTTGTCTCAGAGACTGCTTCTCTTAACGTTCTATTTCTGATTTTGTGGGGTATTGGATCTGAAGTCCAGTGTGTGTCCAGTGCAGCTGCATATACATTTTAATGCTATCTGCTCACAGCACATTGAATATCCAAGGGGCATCCAAGCCTGTTCCTGTTGTATTTATTTAAAGAAACAGCGTTTTTACAATACAAATACCACTTCATTTTTGGCTGCTCAATTATTTTGCGCAATTTACATCCAGGGGTTAATTAAGCGTTGTTCTGATGTTGTGGTGACTAAAAGAAACCGTCTTTTTCACGGCCAAAACATACATTTTCCTGTAGCATAATTCACAAGCGAAGGTTAATTACAATTTTTTCTCTTGTTGTGTAGCGTAAAAAACACGCCATTGTAACAGCTACAAAGCGGTATTTTGGGGGTTGCTCAATTTTTGGGCGAAAATTCATCCCAGGGGTTAATTAAGCGTTTTTTTGCTGCTGTGGTACTTAAAAAATAAACCGTCTTTCAAGCCAAAAAAAAATTTTTCTCCTGTAGATAATTCCAAAAGCAAAAGGTTAATTACAATTTTTTCTTTTGTTGGTAGCGAAAAAACAACCATTGTAAAACGCTACAAAGCTGTGTTTGTGGTTGTCAATTTTTTGGGCGCAATTTACCCGGGGTTAATTAAGCATTTTTTTGCGCTGTGGTGACTAAAAAAACCGTCTTTACCCCCAAAAAATACTTTTTCCCTGTAGCATAATAAAAAGTGAAGGTTAATTAAAAATTTTTCTCTTGTTGTGAGCATAAAAAAAGCCATTGTAAACGTACAAAGGGGTAGTTTGGGGGTTGTCAATTGTTTGGCGAAATTTACCCCCGGGGGTTAAAACTAAGTATTTTTCTACATTTTTACTCAGTAAAAAAAACATTTTTTTTTCCCCGCCAAGAAGAAATTTGTACAAAATTCATACCCGATGGTTAATTAAGCCTGTTTGTGCTTTTACTTTCATTAAAATAACACAGAGTTTTTTAAAGGGCAATACAATCTTTTTTTTTCCTGCCCTTTTGTGGAGCGAAAATTTTAACCCAAAAGGGGTAATTAATAAAAATCTTTATTTATATAGCCCAACATATTTCGCAGCACTTTTACTTTTTAGGGGGTTATAATTACAGACAAAAAAACAGACTTTACACGTGAAAGTTACTTACGGGTGGACACAAGGTGTGGGGGGCCCGCTGCAAGGCTTACAATCAAGGGGGTGCTTGGGGGAAACAAGGGGGAGAAGTGTAAATTTACAATCCCACCATGCTTTAAAAAATATGGGGGGGTTTACAAAAAAATTTGGTAATTTTGCCCCCTGACTTTTACATCTTTTTACGAAAGTGACTGTGAGTGCCCTATGTAGGAGTGACAAAGTGTGTGTAGAAGGTGGGGGGTTTAAAAATTTTTGGTTTTCGTGGCCCGCCCCGAAAGATGTGTTTTCAGGACACCTTAAAACTCGAAGGGGAGGATTTTGCCTGATGGTCGTGGGCAGTTCCAGAGAAGGGTGCAGCCGGGCAAAATCTTTAAGAGGGCATGGGGGTTAAATGATGTGGTCGTAGTTTGATGTCCGTAGGAGCGGAGAGAGTGGGAGGGTGGTAGAAGAGAGAGGGGGGCGATGTATGGGGGGGCAGCATGTGGGGGAGTTTATGGTGAGAGTGATTAGTTTAGCTGTATTTTGTTGGATGGGCAACCAGTGCAGTGTGACACAGGGGAAGGCTCTTTTTAGGGCTGGGGAGAAAGACAACCTGGCTCTGCATTCGGTAGATTGGAAGGGAGAGTTTTACAAAGGGAGACCCATAAGAAGGGGTTACAGTAGTGGAAAAAAAATGAAAAACATATCTTTTCCCCCCGTCCCACTCCCCTCCTCCCCCTGATCTTCTATCAAGTCAAAGGCTCCAAATCTTTACCAGCTTACAGTCCGCTGCCCGGGATAACCCCTTTCTCCAATCTGTCCTTCAAACCCCCCAAACCAAACCCCCACCTCCACCGCCGCTCCACCTGAAAAATATCTCCCCTATCGTTCATTCCTTAAATTCGAAAACACAAAAATGCTCGTCCTGCCCTCGTCATCTTTAGCCTAGCTATTGCAAAATCCTTCTCCGCGGGTCCCGCTACACCCCCGCTCCCCCAATCCATCCTAACTCTGCTGCCGTTTGATTCACCCTTCCCGTACTCCCTGCCCCTCCCCTTGCCAATCCTTCAATGGCTTCCCTTGCCCACGAATCCCGTTAAGTTTGCAATTTACCTACAAGGCTCTCCCTGACCTTCCCCTCCATAATTATGCTCTAATCTCCAGATATCCCCGTCACGCAACTCCCCTCTACAGGACCCTTTTTCTCTGCTCTCCCCTTACAGCTCCTCCCACAACGTCTCCAAGACTTCTCCCGTGCTTCACCCCCACTTGGAACTCACTCCCCAAACCCTAGACTTCCCCCCTCTCACCCGCCTCAAAAACAACCTAAAACCATCTCTTTAGGATTGCCCAAACCAAAAATAACCCTGCTGTATACACTATCCAAACCCTGTTGCCCCTCACCTTGTCTCTTCCCACCTTCCTTTTGATGTAAGCCCTCACGGGGGGGACCTCTTCCCTGTACCAGTTGTTAGTTGTAACTTGTCACCTTGTACTTGTTTTACCTATGTTATGTTTGAAACCGAATGTACAGCGCTCTGGAACCAAGGGCGCTCAAAAAAAAATAATAATAAAATAATTTGTCAAGAGAGAATGAAAAAAAGCAACTGAGAGTTTGAGTTGTTTCCACAGGAGAAAAGGACGGATTCTGGAGTGTTTTGAGGGGCAAGTGAAGGAGCGGGCAAGGATTGGTTATGGGGGGAAGGTCAGATCAGGTCTAGAAAAAACCCCCCCCCCAAACTCGGGCCCGCTGCCCAGGTGTTAGGTGATGCCACACACTGAGAAGAATAGCAGTGGGGGTTGGGGGTAGATGGGGGAAAAACAAGAAATTCGGTTTTAGAGAAGAGAGAGGCATGTGTCGAGACGCGGACAGACAGTCACGGTGTTTTTAGCAGGGCGGAGTGAGGTCTCGGGAAGAGGTGTTAATTTAGTGTCATCACGTAGAGGGGGTACTGGAAGCCAAATTACTGTGGTTTGGGGACCCAAGCTGTTACTGGGGGTTTATT
>JAODAL010039134.1:0-38348 GCA_025379985.1 Phyllomedusa bahiana
CCGCCGTGAATTTAAGCGGTAGATGCGTTTTAAAATTTTCTAGTAACTACATAAAATCTTCAAATTTTTAATTAACTAAATTGGAAGGATCACAGCTAATTAGTAGAGTTTCTCTGGGCAGAAATAGACTAATTTCGTGAGCTTTTGGCCACAGGCAAGCGCAGGTCCTATCCCTATGATGAGCTGAGAGACACTGAGGCTGAAACAGGAAACGCTGTTCTATGTAAAACGAGGTCATGTGATTTTTCCAGCAATTTCGCAACCATACACATCCCAGTCATGACGTCGCACACACATCTCACCCTGCTCTATTCTGTAATCTGATTTGCTGGCTGCCAAAATTACAGGAAGCGCCGAAAAAGGCGCGATCTTAACAGATGATGCTCAGATTTTAACCTTATTATCGCATGATCTGGAAAATTTCGTTTCACCTTTAAAACCTTTGGGCCGATTTCAACTTTGTCGATAAAAATCGCTCAACACTACTCTTAATTAGTTAGATAGCATTTTCCTCTCCATTGACATAAATAGTTCGGGAGTTTGGTATTGTTGGCTGCATCTTTCCCATACCCAGAAGCTGTTATTTGGTGACAATTGCAGGTTCACATAATGCCGAACTCTCATATACATGGATATATATTATACAGAGTGCTTGGATTTGCTAAATCATAGTACCCAAAAGTTAAGTTTTTGCAGTTTTGCGGGTTCAGTAATTGTATAACAATGTATCCAAATCTCCTATGTGTTAAAAGGGATTTTGGGCTCCCTCAGGATGTAGGGCACTGTAACAGCTGCTACTGCTGCAACTGCTTGCAAGCTGTCCTCATCTTTTAAGTTAGCCATTGAAAGGAATGAAGTACTTCAGCCTCACAATTTTTTTCTGTCACTCTTAGAGGCAAATTTTCTTCATTAAGTTGTTTCACGTATCCAGTTTACTATTATGGATGGTAATTCTAGCTTCTCCACACCTGTATATGGATATGAAATAACCAGAACATCTTCTCCCATAGACTTTAATGGGGTTCGGAGTTCAAGTTCGAATATTCACAAAAGTTCGAGGTTCTAATCGAACTAGAACTTTTTACTGTTCGCTAACACTACCAGCTACAATATGGGACCAGGCTGGAATGAGAATCAGAAGTGATGAGGTGAATTTCAGCTTTCACATATCACGCACATTTAATGATGGAGGATGGAGCTGGAGAATTTCTGGTGCGAACTCTTAGACAATTATACAAGAGTGTTAGAAACACTATTGTGCCTGATGTGGATATTAATGATTGAGATTAGGGATGAGCGATACTATCGACAAAAGTTGAAATCGTCACATTTTTTACGCTTATTGGAATTTTCCGATGGCATGATATTCTCCATGAAAATCGTAAAGATAATCGTTGTCACGTATACTATTGCGCCTTTTTTGGCGTTTCCTGTAATTTTTGCAGCCAGCCAAATCACAGAAATCCATCCTTGTAGCTGTGAAGCTTAGGATATATCTACATTAGACAATTTTAGTTCTTATTTAGTCAGAGAGAGACTTCAAAAGACAGTGTGCACTAGCTGTGGGTCGGAAAGGAGGGGGGATGATGTGCAGCCCAGCCTGTCCTGTCCTGAACTCTCATTGAAATAGCAATGTTTTTTTAACACTTTTTGGCCAGCAGACCTCCCAACTGAGGTGAAATTGTCCCTTTTGTTTGCACTCAGTGCGTCTCAGTTTTTCGCAAATAGCCCCCTTGTATGCAAACTGGGTTACAGATATTTTATAGTAACTGGTGCCTGTTGTCAGCACTGTAAAACTGCCATATCTCATCCGTAACTGTTCAATAGTTGTATATTGCACTACGTGCGTCTCAGTTTTGGGCAAATCGCACACTTGTACGATAGTTTGTTAAAAACTATCATTTGCTAGTCCTACTGGGCAGGGACTGAAGGAAGAACACTGTTGATTTGGTGTTACGGTTCTTCCACCAGACCACATTTCACAGATATTTGATTGAAACAATTCTGTTTCTAATCCTAGTTGGCCATTGGAAATTAGAGGTATTTAAGAATACCTGTGATTTGCCGTCTTTGCAGTACAGTTTCTCAATAAGAGACTGTGAAAAACTCTTCTATACCTTTTAAATGTTTATCTTTCTGAACACGGAGCGAACTACCGGGGGTAAGCGCGCAAAGAATGGTGTAGGACATGGAGCTAGAGGTACGAGAGAAGGTGCTCCTTCCACGGGTGTGGACAACTTGCAAACCAGCACATCGTCAGTGGCAGGACCGTCAGGCCTGTCATCGCTGAGCCGGTTCCTTGTGAATCTCAGTAATAAAGAGCCTCGCCAATCTGTTCTTCAGTGGTTAGCGTAACCTGCATCCTTCAGTTTTATGTCCTCGTCCTCACAGTCATGGCCACGAATGTCGTCATCATCATCGTAAGCATCCGTCCAACCGGAAGCAAAGGCAGGCCAAATGTCAACTCGTGTACCCACCACTGTGGATAATCCATTTTCTGAAGACCTCTTTGATGACACAATATGGTGGGGGTCAGAAGGCATTTCAAAAGATCAAGAGGCCAAAGAGGATGATTTGGTCTGTTCTGACGATCAATCGATGATGCCATCAGAGGAGGAGGAGGAAGCTGGTCAGTCGGCACAAATCCCGAGCGGTCGGCAACGCCTTGCAGTGCCTGTGGCTTGTAGCCCGCAGCTCCAGGATGTGGAATGCCAAAACCTGTGATGATGATGATGATGATTACATTGCGGATCCAACGTGGTCTTTTCAGCAGAATTTGCTTGCGAACGCTTCATCAGTGGATGAGGAGGAAGACGATGGTGTAGTGTCAGTATAGGTTCAGCCTCAAAAAGGGAGAGGGCGGTCGCAAAAGTCCACTGATCAGTGGTGGCAGTGGAAACACCGCTCCTCACTTCGCCGTCGAAAAGGTCCAGGACTTCTGAAGCCTGGGCCTTTTTCGATCAAGCCTCAGATTCGCCCAGCGATGTCATATGTCGCATTTGACATAAACGCATCACTAGAGGGAAGAATTTTAAGTGTCCAGTATAGGGATAGTCAATGTCCAGTTCAACTAAAATGGTGGTTCAAAGACTACTTTCTTCATTCACTTTTTAATCTGTGGGTCATGCGGGTTTGGGGGTCATGCTGTGGTACAGGAAAGGGATCGTGAATGTCCAGTTCATCTAAAATACTGATTCAAATAATACTGCCTTCTGGCACTTGGTAGTCTGTGGGTCATGCGGGTTTTTGGGTCATGCTGCGGTCCAGGACATGGATAGTCAATGTCCAGTTTAACTAAAATGGTGGTTCAAAAACTACTTTCTTCAGGCACTTTTTATTCTGAGGTTCTATCAAGGGCATCTTTGCTGGTTTTGGGGCATGTCACTGTAAAAGAAACCAATAGTAAAGGTCTTATTGATAAAAAGCTTATTTCCCATGCTTCAAAGCCATCAAAATGAATAGCGATAACTGGGTGTCCACCCTCCTTGATCCACGTTCCAAATCAAAAGTCAGCAATTTCCTTCAACCCACTTGACAGTAGAATGAAGGAATTTGACACAGGCCTCACTGACCAACTAGGGGCCATCTGTTGCCTCTGCTTCACATTCTAATGTCACGGTGGAACAACGTCAGCAATGTGCCAGCAGTAGAATGGGAATTAGCGGCAGCCATATCAGCAGCAGCAGAATTGGAAAAATAGTTTTTTAAAATAGTCAATTTCTTATTGGGAATTTTTATTCTGAGGGTCCAGAAGGGCATTTTTGGTGGTTTTGGGGTCAGGTTACTTTAAAATGGATGCCAGGGGTGGAAATAGGGCAGTATTTTCCCGTTTAGGGCCGGAATTTAAAAAGGTGCCCTGTGATAAAGTTAAAAATAGAAAGTTAGTAATGGGTGGACACCCTATTTGATTTAGCTGCATGTGGCCATGAAATGGTTAATAGATGACTGACGGCAGCCCTGGCTCTCGCCGCACCCGCTGTAACTAGGGCCCTGCCAGCTAAACCTCCACGTTGGGACGTTTTTGCTGCCACCACATATGTGACGAGATTTTTTTTTTCCCTGGTGCAAAAAGTGATAGGGGTCTCCTGCCAGTTCCCATGTGCCATTTCCAATACTGGTGTCTTGTTTTGTGTGAAAGGTGCCCCGTAGTTGCTGGTACTGCTGTGCCTGCTGTGGCTATGCCGTCCTCAAGTTTTCGGTTAGCCATTGAACATAATGAAATATTTTAGCCTATGAATTTTTTCTGTGACTTTTATAGCTTAATTGTCTTGCCTAAGATGTAGAACATATCCAGTTCACTATTGTGGATGGTAATTCCAGCTTCTCCTCACCTGTTTGGGTGTAAGAATGAAGCTGTTGTTCCTTTCTCATAGACTTTAATGGTCATCGGCGATAATTGACTATCGGCTATCGACATGATAATTGCCGATATCGACCTGATAACGATTGTTGACACAATTGCTCATCACTAATTGAGATTTCAATGACATTCATGGTGTGGGGTAAGAGACACCAGCAAGAGTTTCTGTCTTTTACGATTTTACCAATGTAAGGAACAATGTCGATTGACTATGCAGTTTTCAGCACATACCGGTGCTACTGCTTCTTATTATTAATGTTTTCTCTGGATTCTGGGAAGTTCGTTTCACTAGACTGGTGCAGCTAATGATTGAAAAAAAGGCTGTTCACATCCATTTTATTTTTTTTTTTTTCTCTAATTGCAATACCTGGGTTGTAACATTGGCTCATTTGGTTTGCAGCTAATGGTAAGTGGTATTTTCTGGCTGTTCAAAAAAAAAAAATATATATATATATATAAATAATAATGAAATAAAATGATTGGCAATCATCTTATTGCACAGTTTTTTTTTATCTTTCTTAATTGGAATAGCTGGGTGGCACCATTGTCGCTCATTTAGTTTGTGGCTATTGGTTTGTGGTGCCTGCCAGCTATTAATGGAGAATTTAGTTATCAACAACCACAAGTTTACACTTCTTTTCCAGATTGCAGTACATAGCTAACTTGGTTGGCAGCATGTAGTTTATGGTATCGGCAGGCTTTTTAAGAAGAATTTGATTATCATCATTATTTTATACTGGTCTTTCTGAATGGAATACACAGGTTATACCACTGTAGCTCATTATTGTTGATCCAGAATAATCCCTGATCAATGACCCTTCTCTAGAATCCTAGTCACTATAGCTTGTTTTATTATTACATTCTAGAAATGCTTCTATACCCTTTTTGAACTCTGTTAGCGAATTCAACATGACCAGTTCCTCTGGCAGAGAGTTCCATAGTATCACTGCTCTTCAAGTAAAAAATCCCTTTCTATGTTTATGTAGAAACTTTCTCTCCTCAAGATGTAGAGGATGTCCCCTTCCTGTAGATACAATCCTGGGCATGAATAGATTGTGGTAGAGATCTCTATATTGATCTTTGATATATTTAAACATATTAATTATGTCCCTCCGGAGCCATATTTTTTCTAAACTAAATAACCTTAATCTTGCTAATCTTACTGGGTATTGCAGTCCACCCAGTCCTTTTATTATTTTTGTTGCCCGCCTTTGAACCTGTTCAAGCTCTACAATGTATTTCCTTTGCACTGGTGCCCAAAACTATCCACAATACTCCATGTGTGATCTGACCAGTGACTTGTATAATTGTAGAATGATGTCCTGATTGTGTGCCTCTATGCCCCTTTTAATACATCCCAGTATCCTATTTGCCTTGGCAGCAGCTGCCTGACATTGGCTGATAGAATTAAGTTTAATGTCCACTATGATTCCCAAATACTTCTACATGTCACTTTTGCCCAGTATTTTTCCATTTAGCAAGTGAATATATGAAACAGAATAGGGCCAAATACTGACCCCTGAGGCACCCCACTAGTAACAGGAACGCAGTTTGAGTATGTACCATTAATCACCACCACGCTCGGGTCCCTCTCTGAAAGAATTGAGACGGACTCCACGTGGTGACCAGTAGATCCACCTCCCGCTCGCTGAGCGTCCGTGACAGTACAACTGGGCTATGGATCCCGCCAAAGCCGTGTTACCTAACGCCGAAAGCCTTGTGGCTGAAATTACACGCCAGGGCGCTCATCAAGAACAGCTTTTCACGGTGTTGCAGAACCTGGCAGCTCGTTTTCCTGAGGCTCCGGCTGTCGTACCTGTCCATGTTCCTGTGGCCGTCCCTGCCATACCCAGCAGCCCTTCTCTGCACCTGCCGCTGCCTTCCTGCTGCAGTGGTGACCCCAAGGCCTGCCGTGGTTTCCTGAATCTTTGCACAATTCATTTTGAAGTCCTGAGTCACCAGTTCACCATGGACAGGGAAAAGGTGGCATTTATTATCTCTCTGCTTTCTGGTGAAGCGCTGGCATGGGTTACTCCCCTATGGGAGCGAGGGGAACCATTGACTTCCAACTTGACTAACTTCCTGTCAGCCTTTTGTAAGATTTTTCAGGAACCTGGCCGTGCCTCCTCTGCTGCCTCCACACTTCTCCGGCTCCGACACGGTGACTCTAGGGTGGGACAGTATGCTATACAGTTCCGGACCCTGTCTTCCGAGTTGGCATGGAACAATGAGGCATTGATCGCGACCTTCTGGGAAGGTTTGGCCGGTCGCATCAAAGACGAAGTAATGTGGCGCGACCTATCCACCAGTCTGGATGACCTCATCATCCTGGCCACCTGCATTGATGTTCATTTTGCGGAGCGTCAACAAGAGGTTCGCTTGCAGCATGAAGCTTTCCAACTTCACAGAGTTCCTTGCTTGGCACCTGTTTTTCAGAGGCCTATTCAACTCCAGAGCCTAGGTTTCATGGGAGAGGTGAACCTGGGTAAGGAATCTACCCCTCCACCGCTGACCATGCAGTCAGCTTAATCCTGCCAACAGGTTCCAGTCTTCAAGTGGCCACCTTTGTGGACTCTGGGTTGGCAGGAAACTTCATCCATCCTTCGTTGTTCTCCAAATTCCAGCTGCCGGTGGTAGCCTTGGCTCAGCCCCTCTCCGTTTCCTCTGTGAATGGGCAGGTTCTCTCGTGTGTCATCCGGCATCGCACTCAACCTCTCACCCTGCGAGTGGGAGTTCTTCATCAGGAAAAGATCTCCTTCCTCGTCCTACCTTGCTCCTATAGCTCGCTCCTCCTGGGTCTCCCCTGGCTACGCCGGCTTAGTCCTCACCTTGACTGGAATCCTGGGGGCGTACTACACTGGAGCAACCGGTGTCACTCCTCCTGCATCACATTTTCACCTCCTCCTCATCTTGTGCGTGTGTCTAATCTGCGGCCAGCAGTTCTATCTCTCCCTGGGCCCCCAGTGCCCTACCAAGAATTTGCTGATGTTTTCTGCAAGAAACAAGCTGAGCGACTGCCACCTCAGCGGCCCTATGATTGCCCTATTGAACGTAAGCCTTGCACCTCTCCTCCTCGTGGTAGAGTATATCCGCTGTCTCGGCCTGAATCCGAAGCGATGTCGGCATACATAAAGGGGAACCTGGCTAAAGGCTTCATTCGCAAGTCATCCTCCCCTGCGGGGGCAGGATTTTTCTTTGTTGAAAAGAAGGATGGATCTCTGCGGCCTTGTATTGATTATCGGGGTCTTAACAAGATCACCATCAAGAATCGCTACCCGTTGCCGCTAATTTCCGAACTATTTGACAGAATCCAGGGATCCACAGTCTTCTCTAAACTCAATCTCGGGGCGCCTACAACCTAATCCGCATCCGCCGGGGAGATGAATGGAAGACCTCATTTAACACCCGTGACGGCCATTTTGAATATTTGGTCATGCCCTTTGGACTCTGTAACGCTCCGGCTGTCTTTCAAGAGTTTGTAAACTACATCTTTCGTGATCAGCTATATGATTGGTTCTGGTCTACCTAGACGACATCCTTATCTACTCCCTGAATCTCGAGTCTCATCGGTCTCATGTCCGTCAGGTCCTCACCCACCTTCGGCGCAACCAACTCTACGCCATATTGGAAAAGTGTTTATTCGTGCGCTCCAGCTTGCCCTTCCTGGGATAAATTGTCTCTTCGCAAGGTCTCCAGATGGACCCAGAGAAGCTATCAGCTGTGCTTAACTGGCCACGTCCCATCAGCCTACGGGCTATTCAGTGCTTTATTGGCTTTGCGAAATATTATCGCTAATTTATCCCGCACTTTTCTACACTTGTGGCGCCTATCGTCTCTCTCACCAAGAAGGGTAGTAACCCTCGCCTATGGACCCCCGAAGCAGTAGAAGCCTTTATCCGACTGAAATCTGCCTTCGCTTCTGCCCCAGTACTCCATCGCCTAGATATGGAGAAAGCTTTCTACCTTGAAGTTGATGCTTCCTCCGTCGGTGCCGGGGCAGTTCTTCTCCAAAAGTCCTCCAAGGACAAGTTTGTTTCCTGCGGGTTTTTCTCTCGTACCTTTTCTCCAGCGGAGAAGAACTATGCTGTCGGGAACAGAGAACTTCTGGCTATTAAACTGGCCTTGGAGGAATGGTAACATCTTTTGGAGGATGCCCCTCATCATATTACCATATATACGGACCATAAAAACCTCCTGTACTTGCAGACGGCTCGTCGCCTGAGTCCTCGCCAGGCCCGTTGGTCTTTGTTCTTCTCCCGCTTCAACTTTAACCTGCACTTCCGACCAGCTGCCAAAAATGTCAAGGCGGACGCATTATCCAGGACTTCGGATGCTGCTGATTCTGCACCACATCCCCAATTTCTTGTCCCTCCTGATCGTCTCGTCCTTGCGGGCATAAAGCTGCGCGAGATCCCTCCCGGCAAAACCTTTGTGCACTCTGCGCTAAGGAGGCGGATTCTGTCCTGGGGCCATGCATCTCGGATTGCCGATCACCCGGGATACCGCAAGTCCCTTGATCTGATAGCCCGTCATTACTGGTGGCCCTCCCTCACGCAGGAAGTTAAAGACTTTGTGGCCACTTGTCGCAACTGCGCACAAAATAAGTGCTCCCGGCTGCAACCTGCTGGTTTCCTGTTATCACTTCCAGTACCAGAAGCACCTTGGACCCACATTGCTATGGACTTTGTTACTTAACTTCCATCCTCTGAGGGGTGTTCAGTCATCTGGGTCGTGGTGGACCGTTTTTCCAAGATACATGAAAAAAACTTTGATGTTCTTAGTTCACATGTTTTGATCAAAAATGTTTAAGCCATCCCCGACTTTCAACGGGACCCCAAATGCGGATGGTTCTACACTATTCCTACCTTTCTTTTGAGTCCAATTCAGACTTCTCAATTCGGTCATCCGAACTCCATAATCCAGAGAGAAAA
This sequence comes from Phyllomedusa bahiana, assembly GCA_025379985.1. Classification (NCBI taxonomy): domain Eukaryota; kingdom Metazoa; phylum Chordata; class Amphibia; order Anura; family Hylidae; genus Phyllomedusa; species Phyllomedusa bahiana. The sequence continues at coordinate 9,292 of JAODAL010039134.1, forward strand.
AATCACCAGCTTTATAAGCACACCACACTGGTCTAGTAACCTGTGGAGATGGGTGGGGTGCAGAAAAACAAAATGGAGGCATCCACTCCTTCCTGTATAAGTTAAAAGCAATATATGGCAAATGCAACGTATAGTTCTGCACAAAAAAACATTTCTGAAAACCACACAATGTGAATACCAGTGTACACTGGCATGGCTGTGGTACATATACACACACTCCAATATCAGTAGTACACCATCAGCAAAACGAGCTATCAAACAACATGGAAATCTGCAAAAAAGCATTAATGCTATCTACAATACATGAAAAAAACTGAGGTTCACCGCTGCCAGGTCTTCCACTGGCTCCGCAGTTGGCCACTCTATTCGTGAAACACATCTTTCGTCTGCATGGGATGTCTGCCAACATCATTTCAGATAGAGGAGTCCAGTTCACCTCTCGTTTTTGGCGTGCCCTATGTTCACTTCTGCAAATTAAATTGGACTTCTCGTCAGCCTATCACCCACAGTCCAATGGTCAAGTGGAACGAGTCAACCAGACCATGGTGAATTATCTGCGCAAGTTTGCTTCCGCCCGTTTAGATGACTGGGTGTCTCTACTACCTTGGGCTGAGTTTGCGTACAATAACCAGTCTAGCTAATCCTCCGGGAAGTCTCCTTTTTACGTGGTGTTCGGGAAGCATCCTCTTCTTCCTCTGCCACTCTCGATTTCCTCGGAAGTCCCAGCAGCCAATACCCAAGTACGCGACTTCCTACAAACATGGCAGCTTGTCCGTCAAAACCTGATTCAAGCTTCTGCTCAGTTTAAGAAAAAAGCGGATAAGAGATAAAGTTTGGCTCTCCTCCAAGCACATCCGTCTCCGAGTACCAAGCTTGAAGTTTGCTCCACGCTACCTGGGTCTTTTCTCCATCCTAAAACGGATCAACCAGGTATCCTACAAACTCCGGCGACCCCCCTCCCTTCGTATCCCTACTTCGTTTCATGCATCTCTCCTGAAGCAGCTGATTCTCAACCGGGACTCCCACAAGAGAGTTTCCCCTGCCATACCTCCCAGTACCAAAGAGACCTATGAGGTGAATGAGATCCTGGATATGAAGCGCTCCAGAGGTAAAATATATTACCTCATTGATTGGAAGGGCTTTGGTCCTGAAGAAAGATACTGGGAGTCTCAAGAAAATGTCAGTGCTCCTAAGCTTATCTAAAGTTTTCACAGGCTTCGGCCCCGAGGTGGGAGGGGCCCTACGGGAGGAGGGGTACTGTAACGCTCGTGCTGCGGTCTGACTCCCAGGCCGCAAGCACGTCCGTTACCCGGCTGCTGCCCATCCCCGCGCTGCACCCAAGGCTGCTGTCACCTGCTCCTGTCATGCTTCCTCCTCAGCAGGTGCGCAGCACTGCATGTTCCTCCCCACTAGGGGCGCGCGCACAACAAATTCATGCATTTAAAGGGCAAGCGCGCAACAGGTAATATTGCTCCTCCAATTCCATTCTTGCAGGAGCTTCTTAATGGCGCCACTTCCTGTTATCCGCGCCCAGTTGTCTGTGTCCTTTCCTTGCGATTGTTCCTGCCTTTGGCATATGTCAGTCCTATGTTTATGCCATTTTCTGCATCCGTTGTTACCTGCCTACCTGCTTCTACTCACATCGTTCCAGCCATGCCTGACAGTCATCCTGTGGTGTCTCTCTGCGTTCTGACCTATTCTGTGCCTACCACTTTGGCTGTCACCACCAGAACCTACGTTGGGGGTAGCGACCTTGGGGTTCCCTGCAGATAAGTCCTTCCCACTTTGCGGCGGGCACCGATGAAGACAAAGGGGGCCCCTTAGACTCCGTTCCAACTCCACGTGGTGACCAGTGGATCCACCTCCCGCTCGCTGAGCGTCCGTGACACTTTTTTATTTTTTCTATGACACAGTTGCATGTGGACTTTTTTATGCAGGAGAAGTTGTATACTTGGGGTTATAGTTTGAGTTTACATATATATTACAGCTTAATATTTACATATGCAGCATGAACATAAAAAGTGCTTTTCTACATTTTGATTTTTTTTTTACATTATTCACATTTCTCACTAAATATCCTGTTATTTATTCTGCAGGTTATTCCAGTCATGGGGATACCTAGTATGTGTTGTTTTTTTGTGTGTTATGTATAAACATTAATTTATACATTAAATATATATATTTTTTTTTTTTATAATATTTAATAAAATAACTTTTTTTTTTTTATAAATAAACCCCGTTTTTTCTTAACGAAGTGGAATTCGTTTAGAATTTCAGGAAAACTCCGATTCTGAACGAAGTCGAAGTTTGGGGTGATTGGCGGGAACGAAGCGTGATTTTGATTGATAAAATGGCTGTGAGCAAATGGCGTTACATGGGGCAAAGAAGCCTGGGAGGAAGAAGGGCGTAGCCTACATGACATGTGCAGGATGAAGCCAATCAGAGCCCAGCGGATTCTGTGACGTCACCGCACTATATAAGTCGGGCGCGATGCTGGGAGTCATACCGCTCTCACTGTACTGAGTAGGAAAGGTGCTGCCGGGGCTGCTTATGATATCTCATACTAAAAAACTCACTTTTATACAGCGATTTTTTTTGGGGGGTGTCACAGCTTGTCCCAGAGACTGCTTCTCTTACGTTCTGAGTCCAGTGTGCGTCCAATGCAGCTGCATATACATTTTAATGCTATATGCTCAGTTCTTCAGCACATTGAATATCCAAGTGTTATCTAAGCCTGTTCCTGTTGTATTCATTTAAAGAAACAGCGTTTTTACAATCCAAATACCACTTAATTTTTGGTTGCTCATTTCGTTTGCGCAATTTAGATCCAGGCTTAATTAAGCGTTGTTTCGCTGTTGTGTCACTAAAAGAAATGTTCTTTTTCACCGCCAAAGAAGAAATTTTGCCTGTAGCATAATTCATAACCGAAGTTTAATTACAAGTTTTTCTGTTGTTGTGTACTGTAAAATACACGCTATTTTAACACGCTACAAAGCTGGTAATTGTTGGCAGCATATGTCTTTTGCGCAATTTATATCCAAGGATTAATTAAGCGTTGTTCTGCTGTTGTGGTCCCTAAAAGAAATGTTCTTTTTCACCACCAAAGAAGATATTTTGCCTGTAGCATAATTTCATAACCGAAGTTTTATTACAAGTTTTTCTGTTGTTGTTTTACTGTAAAATAGACGCCATTTTTAACACACTACAAAGCTAGTAATTGTTGGCAGCATATTTCTTTTGCACAATTTAGATCCAGGGGTTAATTAAGCGTTGTTCTGCTGTTGTGGTCAATAAAAGAAACGTTCTTTTTCACCTCCCAAAGAAGAAATTTTGCCTGTAGCATAATTCAAAAAACCCGAAAGTTAATTACAAGTTTTTTCGGTTGTTGTGTACCGTAAAATACACGCCAGTTTAACACGCTACAAAGCTGGTACTTGTTGTCAGCATATTTCTTTTGCGCACGTTACATCCAGGGGTTAATTAGCGTTGTTTGCTGTTGTGGTCACTAAAAGAATGTTCTTTTTCAACCGCCAAAGAAGAAATTTTGCCTGTTCATAATTCATAACCGAAGTTTAATTACATTTTTTTCTGTTTTTGTTTACCTAAAAATACACCCCATTTTAACACCTACAAAGCTGGTAATTGTTGGCAGCATTTTTTCTTTGCGCAATTTAACCAGGGTTAATTAGCTTTGGGTTCTGTTTGTTGTGGTCACTAAAAGAAAGTTCTTTTTCACCCCAAAGAAGAAATTTTGCCTGAGCATAATTCATAACCGAAGTTAATTAAAAGTTTTTTGTTTGTGTCCCGAAAAATACACGCCATTTTAACACACACAAAGCGGGTAATTGTTGGCAGCATATTTCCTTTGCCCCAATTTACACCAGGAGTTAATTAAAGCATGTTCTGTTGTTGTGGTCACTAAAAGAAACGTTCTTTTTCACCCCAAAGAAGAAATTTTGCCTGAGCATAATTCATAACCGAATTTAATAACAAGTTATTCTGTTGTGGTGTACAGAAAAATACACGCCATTTAACACTTACAAAGCTGTTAATTGTTGGCAGCATATTTCTTTTGCAATTTACATCCAGGGATTAATTAAGCATGTTCTGTTGTTGTGGTCACTAAAAAACGTTTTTTTTTTTTCACCGCCAAAAAAGGGAATTTTTTGCCTTAGCTTAATTCAAAACCAAAAGTTAATTAAAGTTTTTTTGTTGTTTTACAGAAAATACACGTGTTTTTAAATGGCACATAAAGTCAATTTTTCCTGCCCATTTGTAGAGCGCAATTTATTCCAAGGGTTACACAAGCTTCTTTGTGGTTCATTTGGAGTCAAATACAGGGTGTGTATTTTTCATATACAGATATCTTATCAAAAAGTGTCTGTACATTTAGAACAAACAGTATGTCAGACAGAGAGGGGGCAGGCTCTTCACCTGCGAGTGGCAGTGGCACAAACATTCCTGGGGCAGGCACAGGTCGCAGCACAGCAAGGGGACGTCGCAGCAGGGGTCACTCGGTGAGGCAGAACTGCCGCAGTCAAACTAGCGGCCGTGTGTTGTTCAACAACCCATGGTTCTTGATTAGTTGACTTGGTCATCCACTTCCTCCCAGATGACATCTGACAACCCCAGCCAAGAGTCGGGGAACGTCAGACACAACCCTTAGTTGGCATGGCCCGGGAGCGGTCAGCGGCCCATCACCTGTCCTCAACTCGCCTCTGTCCCATCCGTTCCCTCAGCCAGAGATCTATTATGTGGTCTGGTCTCGAGGCACTATACAGCGAGGATGAACAATTTGAGGAGGGCAGTCAGCAGCTTTCTTGTCAGCGAAGAAATGGGGGCCCAAAATCACCCGCTTCTTGCAGTAGGCGGGAAAGTATAGATTGGAGAGTGGCCCTGGGAGGGCATGTTGTGAGGGGTCAGCCTCTGCATACCAAGACTGTGATGAGGACAGCAGGGGACGATGAAACACAAATCGATGATGATTGTAGCCGACCGCACTTGGGAGCCCGGGTGAAGCAAGGGCTTCATCATCGCAGGAGAAGAGGCGTCAGCTTGGTGTTAAAACAAACGGTGCAGCCAGCAAGTGGGTTGTGTGGCCGTGAGTCAGCAGAGTAGCAACAGTGTGAGGTCGGGAGCCAAGCGGCCACAGGGTAGAAAACCCGCTTCGCAGGTCCAAGAAAGTAGCGGCACAGGGTCTCAGTGAGGCAGAGGCGGCAGTAGTCACTCAGTATAGAGCATTGGCGGTAAAATCAGATGCCCGGCGGTGTGGCAGTTCTTTGCTAAGACACCGGAGGAGCCGAATATGGGTATATGTAGAATCTGTGGGCAGAAAGTGAAGCGTGGCCAGGGAGCTAACGTTGGCACCACGGCCCTCCGTCCCAAAACATGCACTCACCAAACCGGTGGCCCTGGGAGAAACGTGCTCAGATGTGGTGGTACCTGCCGCCGCAGCAACAGCAGCAGCAGCAGCGCCCAGTGGCATGCATGCCATTGCAAACCAGTCAAGGCTCCACCCCCTCTGCAGAAGGGAGCTGTTTCTCTTGCCATCATTCCCGGTTCAGATCTCCTGCTCCTCGCTACTCATGGCGCCAGCAGTCGTTCAGCGAGGCGATTGCAAACAGACAAACAGTATTTCGCCCAACCATCCTGAGGTGCAGAAGCTGACCGTGCTCCTGTCCAAGTTGTGGTACTGCGTCCCATCCCTTTCCAAATGGTGGACTCTGCACCATTCAGAGAACTAATGGCTTGTGCCGAGCCGAGATGAAGAGTTCCAAGCCGTAATTTCTTTTTCAAAAAGGCAGTACCAGCATAAATAAGTAGAACAAAAGGTGGGCCAGTCCTTGAGCTTATCGGTTTGTTCCAAGGTGCATGGCAGCACAGACGTCTGGAGCTGTAACTACAGTCAAGGCCCGACATGTCCTTTACGGCCCACTGGGTGAATGTGCTTCCTGCCCAGGCCCCCACCAACAACTTGGACAGGAGACGGCGCTTTCCCCCCTCCACGCGTCCCAAAGCGGCTCCCCACCCCCAATGTCCCCTCCTCCTTCCCCCTCCACCCCCCACCACCATCTCACCTCCACAAGTACCGGGTCCAAACAACCCCATTGTAGGGGACAGCAGTGTCACGCCCGTTCTATTAAAACCTGGGGTTGCCCCCGGCGAAAACAAGTCACACAGGGTTAGGAAATGCTTTCCCCGTCATGCAGCAAAAATCGATGTTTGGGTTTCTCCCAAAAGCCCCAAAATTTCAAATCGCAACCATTGTAAAGGCAATGGGAGGAACCCTTTATTCCGGGGAGCTGCACCCAGGAGGGGATGGTCCAAGGGGCCCTGCATGGGGCAAGTTTTTTCAATCTGGTTTGGAAAAAGGGTTTCTGTTTCTTTTTTTTTACCATTTCAGAAATTTTTGAAAAATTTCCAGGAAACTGTGCATTTCACTTCATTTATTTTCCCCAAAAAAGCCCGGGACACCCTTTTTCAAATTGCAAACGGCAAAACGGCCTCCCCCAACAAAACGCTGATAAAGCGAAGTTTCCCACCCTTTGGAATTCCAGCCTGCACATTTTTGGACCGACTGTAAAGAACAGAGAAAGGGCCCTTTAAAAAATTTTTTTATGATCCAGGGGGGACAGGGGTAAATCCCCCCCCTTTAACTTTGGGTGGTCCAAACCCCCCCGTTGGGGAAACTCATGCGGGGCACCCTGCCGTTTGCTGAGGCCCTTCGAAAAAGGCCACGTTTTTTTGCAGTCGCCCCGGACTAAAAAGGGGTGAAAAACGCATTCCAAAATGCTTCCTTCCGAACAGATGCAAAAAATTTTGTCGGGGAGGGGACTTTAAAACGTGGGAAATTTCTTTTCCCCGGCCCCATGAAATCCGGGGGGGACTGAACTGGGGGGGAGGGGGAGGACATTGGGGGAAGAAGCATTGTCTGGGGAAATGAGTTGGGGTTTTCTACCCAGGGAAAAAGAAGGAAGAGCAGGAGCAGCTGGGGGAGGTGGATGGAGATTTAGAAAGACGAGGGAATGACCCGCGAGCACCGTGGCAAGGGATAAAAGTGGAGATGGAGGGAGGAAGCCCCTCGGAAGGGCCCCTTTGGCAGATGGCCCCCCACATGCTTAATTTTCCTGGCTAAGTGACAGCCGAAAAAGTCCCCCATTCCGGAAGAGGGATGACTTCTGACTCTCCACCCTATTGGACCCTTGCTACCGGTCCAAAATGGGAGCCTTTACCCAGCTGCTGAGACGGAGGACAAACTCAAATACTACAGGTAAATCCTCCGTAGTCAGTTGGCCACTGCCTATGTGCGGCATCGTCCCTCCTCTGACAGGTCTGACCGGGGGGTTCTTCAGCGCTCACGTACTACTGCCGCGGCTGCTGGGGGACGGTGGGGTGGTAGAAGCAGTACCAGCTCCATCAGCAGCAACCTAAGTCTGGAGTCACTGATGAGCAGCTTCCTTCACCCGCCTAGTGGGGAGGGCAGTCGCCAGCAGCAGCAGGACCTGGAGCAAACCCTGAACCAACAGGTGGTGGCCTACTTGGACAGCACTCTGCCACCCCAGTTAGAAAGATCCGCTGGACTACTGGGCAACCAAACTGGATGTGTGGGCCGCACCTTGCCGCGTTTGCAGTGGAGAAGCTGTCCTGCCCAGCCAGTAGTGTGGCATCAGAGCGGGTGTTCAGTGCGGCGGGGGCCATCGTTACCCCAAGGAGAACCCGCTTGTCCACGGGAAATGTGGAACGACTGACCTTTGTCAAGATGAATCAGGCATGGATAGGCCAGGATTTCCACACACCAATGCCTTAGGCGTCAGACTACATCAGCCATGACGCCTCACCCAAACTGTGAAAAATGAGTCTGGGTTCAAACTACCTGCCTCAGCAACTATTTTGATGCCGCCACCCGCCTGATGCCACACATCTGCTGACAGTACAGTTTCTCCATCTGCCTACCACCATCTTTACCAGTGTCTGGTATTGCCACCCACCTCCACACTCTGTCATTGTCCCACTCTGTGGCCTACTCCTGTTTTTGCCACCTCCAGAATGTCATTGTGCCACTGCCTGACCTCATGCTGCTGTTGTGGCTGCTGCCGTGACCTCCACACTGTGTCATTGTGCCACTGTCTGACCTCATACTGCTGCTGTGGCTGCTGCCGTGACCTACATACTCTGTCATTGTGCCACTGTCTGACCTCATGCTGCTGCTGTGGCTGCTGCCGTGCCCTCCACACTCTGTCACTGTGCCACTCTGTGGCCTACTCCTGTTTTTTCCACCTCCAGAATGTCATTTTGGCACTGCCTGGCGTCATGCTGCTGCTGTGGCTGCTGCCGTGCCCTCCACACTGTGTCATTGTGCCACTGTCTGACCTCATGCTGCTGCTTTGGCTCCTGCCGTGCCCTCCACACTGTGTCATTGTGCCACTCTGTGGCCTACTCCTGTTTTTGCCACCTCCAGAATGTCATTGTGCCACTGCTTGACCTCATGCTGCTTCTGTGGCTACTGCCGTGCCCTCCACACTGTGTCATTATGCCACTGTCTGACCTCATGCTGCTGCTATGGCTGCTGCCGTGCCCTCCAGACTGTGTCATTGTGTCACTGTCTGACCTCATGCTGCTGATATGGCTACTGCCGTGTCCTCCACACTGTGTCATTGTGCCACTGTCTGACCTCATGCTGCTGCTGTGGCTGCTGCCGTGCCCTCCACACTGTGTCATTGTGCCACTGTCTGACCTCATGCTGCTGCTGTGGCTCCTGCCGTGCCCTCCACACTGTGTCATTGTGCCACTCTGTGGCCTACTCCTGTTTTTGCCACCTCAAGAATGTCATTGTGCCACTGCCTGACCTCATGCTGCTGCTCTGGCTGCTGCCGTTCCCTCCACACTTTGTCATTGTGCCACTGTCTGACCTCATGCTGCTGCTGTGACTGCTTCCGTGACCTCCACACTCAACAAAAAATCAAAAAATGGGCCAGCACTGAAGTCCTTAGCATACAAAGTCCACACAAGCAAAAAATGCAACAGATCGTCCTATAGTGAGACAGCCTATTGCTCACTTCACCAAATACATACCAAGAAAATTGAGATGGACGTCAGCATCAAAATTGCTCATTTAATAAAGAATCAGGAATACATAAAACATAAAGTGCAACGTTTCGGCTCAAAAAAATACTGTGGAGCCTTTTTCAAGCATAATGATTCAGCTTCAATTGTCACCATGTATATGTTTTACAAGTAACCACCCCCTTAGGGGTCAACCAATTAACATTGTGTAATCATGTGAACATAGTATACTATAATTCATAACTCATACTATATATACCAAACTGTGTCATCAGTGTGTATATTAAAATATTTCCATTACTTACATAACATAACACCCATGGGATCAGTCGGTCAGACACGATATACTCGGCGTCTATGTTCTCCATCTGCGCATGACAGAGAGCCGCATGCATGTCAATTACAGCCAACTCGCATAGATCCAACTGCGCATTTCTGTGAGGGCACGTAACCAGCTACAGGTCACGGACTCAGCGTGGTCAGGGCGCATGCTCTATGCCCCTACATAACGATGCATTACTCATATAGGAAGGTATTTCTTTCAAGAATAAGTGCATGATACACTGCTAAATTATTATGATTCAAACGGGTCCTAGGAAACACCATTCATGAACAGTGGGATAACGGGATCATTATGCTGAGATCCAACATCAAAATCCAGAAAAAAAGTATCATAAAATATTACACCCATTCCCGGCATTGATGGCACTGTCCCAACTATGTATCACAATATGTGAGCGCAGAGTGACGTGCAGGATCGATTATAGCTTATTCGTCCCAAACCCATGCAATATATGCAAACAATGTATCCAAACAACAGACCAGTCATATCTTAATGAGCATATTGTATAATGTCAACCATATTAGCATCCAATTGAGGAGCATCAAGGGAACATAGAGAGTCCTCCCGTGTGATCCCACTCATCAATTTTTATCCTAAGGACACATAAAGATAAAAATAAGTGCAGTGTTCACGTGTATTAAAAACATAATAAAAACAATCAGAGCACAATATATATTATATACAGAGAACTAGATCTTATTAGTATTAAACTCAATATTGAGACCATTGGGATGTAAACAATTCAACTCATGTATCCATTTGAGTTCCTTCTTTAGCAATAGTTTTTCTCGATCACCACCCCTTCTCATACTCGGAACATGGTCAATCACTCTAAATTTAAACTGTGAAATAGAGTGATTGCATTCATTAAAGTGACGAGCCACAGGCAAGTCCAACATTTTTCTACGGATGGTGCTCTTATGTTTGTTCATACGTTCTCTAACCTCCATTGTGGTCTCTCCCACATAAATCTTGCCACAGGGGCACATGATCATGTAGATAACATATTTTTACGGCATGTATATCTCCCTCTAATTTTCAGGTTTACCTGACATTGGATGATAAAACGTATCACCCTTAATCATGTTATTGCAATTACTGCAATTAAGGCAGGGAAAATTTCCCATCTTTATGGGTGCCAGAAAAGATTGTCTCAAACCTGTTGGGGAAGGAAGATCAGACTTTACCAACTTATCTCGCAGGTTTTTACTCCTTCTATAGGCCATCATGGGGACTTCAGAGAACTCTACAATATCCGGGAAACCTCTTTGCAAAATATGCCACTCTTTTCTCAGTGTCTCAGATATCTTAGGGCCAATCCTACAATATGTAGACACAAAGGGAATTCAATGATTAGAATCCTTCCTCTGCAATCTCAAAGTACCAGATCTTTTAATCTTTCTGACACGTTCCTTATGTCTTCTGAGGAGTGGTTTAGGGTAACCCCTTTGATTAAATTTCTCACACATTTCCTCAATTTTCTCCTCAACTTTTGATTCCTCTGAAACAATCCTTTTTACCCGCAATAATTGACTCCAAGGTAGTGAGTCTAACATGTGTCTCGGATGTTAACTGTCATAACTCAAAAGGTTGTTCCTATCCGTCTCCTTTACAAACAAGTCTGTTTCTAATTTATCTCCTTGGATGTAAATTTTTGTATCCAAAATTTCAATAGAAGTGTGAGAAAAACCTTGATAAACTTCAAACCTGCTCTACAACCATTCAAAAAAGTATGGAAGAGCTCCAATTCCTCCACCGAACCAGTCCAAATAAAAAAAATTTCATCAATATAACACCACCAACGCAGGATGTGCTCCGAGAACCCAGAATGGTAAATACATTACTCCTCAACAGATGCCATAAAGATGTTTGCATAGTTAGGGGCCACATTGGACTCCATAGCTGTTCCTCTTCCCTGGAGATAAAACTGGTCCCCAAAGAGGAAATAATTCCTCCTGAGGACCAACTCCAGGAGAGTGAGGATTAAATGAGAGTAACTCGGAACACATCCTGCGTCGGCCAACGCTCCAGACACTGCGGATAAACCAGCCACATGTTCAATTGACGTATAAAGTGAGACTACATCAAACGAAACCAAGATACAGCCCTCTGGTAAAACAACTTCCTGCAATTTGTTTAGAAAATCTGACGTATCTCTGATGTATGAGGGGGCAGCTGCAGCATAAGATCTAAGAATTTTGTCAAAAAATATGGCGATATTGCTAAATACTGACCCCCGTCCCGAGACAATTGGTCTCCCAGGTGGATCAATTAAGCTCTTATGTATTTTGGGGAGAACATTTAGTACAGGGGTAATTGGTGATGTAATCTTAAGAAAATTTCCCAATTTCTCACCTATGATCTTCTCACATATCCCCCTATCAACAATCTCATTAATCTCCCTCATAATCCTAAATTTTGGATCATCATTCAACCGGATATAAACCTCTTCATCATCTAGCTGTCAATGAATTTCAAGATCATAATTAACCCTATCCATAAAGACAACTGCACCCCCTTTATCTGCCGGTTTCACAACAATCAACGGATTCTCCATCAGTTCTTTTAAGGCTCTCCTTTCACCTGCAGACAAATTGGGTCTACCTAAATCATGCTGTTCTTTCAACTTTTTAATCCTATCAGATGTCAATTTGATGTATGTCTCAACTACATGATTTGATTGGGGAGGGCAAAAGTTACTTTTAGATCCTAAACCAAGTTCTTTCAAACTTATCATACTCTCTTTATCCTCTGGATCTAATCTGTCAACAACATCTCCCAAACTTTTATCATGAAAAAAAACTTTTAAACGTAAATGTCTGAAAAAAATTTGTAAATCAATTTCAAACTGAAACCAATCAAAAGGAGCTGACGGACTAATGGACAAACCCTTATTCAACACACGAATTTGGAGATCTGATAATGTCATAGAAGAAATATTAACAACAAGATTAACCTCATTGTTTATTGTTGAGGATGTCCTCTGGTAGTTGGTCTCCCCATCTCCACCCTCTGTTTGTTCAGTCTGCCCTTCTGATTTCTTCTTTTGTGCTCTACGGTGTTTCTGACCGCCCCTCCTGAGGCTTCTCCTCTGTCCTGACCTCGTGTCTCTAAAAAATCGGACCTAGCTGACTCATCCGTTGAATCTGAATCCATAGTTGTATACCCAAATTTTGGATGATTAAACCTCTGGGCTTTCCTCTTAGAGGGACCATGTTGATTAAATTGGCCTTGCCAGTTATAGACCTTCCCATTCTCATAGTCCTCAAGATCCCTATACCACTTATCCCTTTTCAATCTCTCAACTTCAGTTCTATGTCTAACCAATTTCTGATTTAATCTTTCTTTAAACATATCCTAATCATTAGTAGTCAACAATGTTTTGATTTGTATCTCACACTCCAAGAGACCACTCTTCAATAATGAAAGTTCCTTTTGGAGATAATCTATATTCAACAAAATAACCTCAAATGCATATTTGTTGTTAATACATTCAAATTTTTTACAAAATTCCTCATCCTGTAAGAAAAATGTCGAACGTAAATTAGAACGCACGCCTCTCGGTATGCGTTTAACCCGATAATATTCCATCAAAGTATTCAAATGGAGTTCCACCGTGATCATCCTTTTATTGTCCTGCTCATATTTCCTTTTAAGTATGTCGATGGAGGGTAAACTCAAAAAAGAAACATCACATCTTGCATTGTTCAATAGTCTCTGGACTTCCTCCTCTGTATACAAATAAGTACTCACATAGGATTCATTTGTGGATGTGTTAGAAGGACAAGAGTTCTGTAAATTCTCCAATGTTGGATTAACTCCTTTTGCACGATCCATGCTCCATGATCAACAAAAAATCAAAAAATGGGCCAGCACTGAAGTCCTTAGCATACAAAGTCTTATCAAAGTGTTATCTTATGTAAGTAATGGAAATATTTTAATATACACACTGATGACACACTGATGACACAGTTTGGTGTATATATAGTATGAGTTATGAATTATTGTATACTATGTTCACATGATTGCACAATGTTAATTGGTTGACCCCTAAGGGGGTGGTTACTTGTAAAACATATATATGGTGACAATTGAAGCTGAATCATTATGCTTGAAAAAGGCTCCACAGTATTTTTTTTGAGCCGAAACATTGCACTTTATGTATTCCTGATTCTTTATTAAATGAGCAATTTTGATGGTGACCTACACTCATTGTGACACTCCGTGGCCTACTCCTGTTTTTGCCACCTCCAGAATGTCATTGTGCCACTGCCTAACCTCATGCTGCTGCTGTGGCTGCTGCCGTAATCTCCACACTCTGTCATTGTGCCACTGTCTGACCTCATGCAGCTGCTGTGGCCAGAGACGGGACGACGCCTAGGGTGTCTACCTCTGCCTATCCCTAAGGGGCGCAGGCAGGGCCCCTAACCTCGCCGGGCTCCAGGCCGCTGCCATGGGCCTGAAGCGCCGTCGTCTCTTTGACCGCTTCTGCAGAGCAGAGAGCGAGCGCTCCCTGCTCCGCAGACAGTGTCGGACCCGCTCACCGGAGGATCACTGGATCCTCCGGTAAGCCGCAGGGCCGACACAGCGGGGCCGTCGGGTCCACATAGCGCTGAGGACCCGCCGCGGCCCCGTGCGGCTCAGCTGAAAGCGTCGCGATTAAGTGATGTCATCGCGATTCTGCCTGTCCTCGGGCGCACAGCGCGTCATAGGCCGTGCGCCCGAGTAGCTGCCGGAGGAGTGTCGCGTGTCGGACTGAAGAGGAGCGCGAGGCCGGGAAGCAGGTAAGGTGAGTATAAATGTTATTTTTGCCTGCCTGTGGCCCCCATACACCTGCCTGTGGCCCCCATACGCCTGTCTGTGGCCCCATATGCCTGCCTGTGGCCCCTATACGCCTGCCTGTCTCCCCCATACGCCTGCCTGTGGCCCCCATACGCCTGCCTGTGGACTCATTTGCCTGCCTGTGGCCCCTACACCTGCCTGTGGCCCCTGTACACTTGCCTGTGGCCCCCATACGCCTGCCTGTGGCCCCATACGCCTGCCTGTTCTCTCTATACTCCTGTCTGAGCCCCCATACGCCTGCCTGAGCCCCCATACGCCTGCCTGTGGCCCCATACGCCTGCCTGTGGCCCCCATACGCCTGCCTGAGGCCCCATACGCCTGCCTGTGGCCCCATACGCCTGCCTGTGGCCTCTATACGCCTGCCTGTGGCCCCTATACGCCTGCCTGTGGCCCCTATACGCCTGCCTGTGGCCCCTATATGCCTGCCTGTGGCCCCTATACGCCTGCCTGAGCCCCCATACGCCAGCCAGTTGCCCCCATACGCCTGCCTGTGGCCCCCATACGCCTGCCTGTGGCCCCTATACGCCTGCCTGTGGCCCCTATATGCCTGCCTGAGCCCCGATACGCCTGCCTGTGGCCCCATAAGCCAGCCTTTGGCCCCAATACGCCTTCATGTGGCCCCTTTACGCCTGGCTGTGGCCCCCATACGCCTGCCTGTGGCCCCCATACACCTGCCTGTGGCCCCCATACGCCTGCCTGTGGCCCCCATACGCCTGCCTGAGTGCCCCTATATCTATATACCTGCCTGAGAGTGACCCTATGTCTATATACCTGCCTGAGAGTGACCACTAAATGTAACTGCAGTGTAATCTCTTATATTTCTGCAGAGCTTCTACATACAATTATTATCTACCACTATCTGGTCACTGTAAGGCTGTGGTATATGTTTGTAGAGCCTGTGTACAGCTGATAGTCACATGTAGGGGTCGGGTTCGGTCAGGGTCTGGCAGGATTATTTGATCCTTAAGTAGTAATAGTTTTGGGTCTTGGTTTTGTAGGAGTTTTTTAGTAACAATCCTTCGTCTGGTAGATTTGCTCCTTGTATCGGTGGATTATTTGGTGACTGTTATTTAGGGATATTACACTGTCATATGGAGGGGAGCGATTTTGAAAAAGCAAATTTGTCAGGGCTGATTTTCATTATGCAGTGACTGCTGAGAAAATGGACAGGCGCTATGTGGAATGTGCAGAAAATTAGTGACAGGACCTGGCGCAGGGGTGAGAGGAATTAGTGTGGGGGAGGGGGAGTGGCATTTTTTGGAGAGTGAGTGGGGGGGGGTGGGCACCATTGGCGTACTTGCCTAGGGCACCAAAATTCCTTGTCCCGGCCCTGGCTGTGGCTGCTGCCGTGACCTCCACTCTCTGTCATTGTGCCACTCTGTGGCCTACACCTGTTTTTGCCACCTTCAGAATGTCATTGTTCCACTGCCTGACCTCATGCTGCTGCTGTGGCTGCTGCCGTAACCTCCACACTCTGTCATTGTGCCATTCTGTGGCCTACTCCTGTTTTTGCCACCTCCAGAATGTCATTGTGCCACTGTCTGACCTCATGCTGCTGCTGTGGCTGCTGCCGTGCCCTCCACACTCTGTCACTGATGTTGCCACCTGAGCCCTCAGCTTGTTTTTTTCCAGCTGTAACTGCCATGACTTTATCAGGCTACATTTCCGCTTCAGTTTTTTGGTCAGTTTTGCCCTCTTAAGTGCCCAGGGAATTTTATAGTGAAGCGATTCTAAGAGCAGCGACAGTCATATGCGTTTCATACTAAAACGCAACATTGTATGAAGACAAAACCAAGCTTCCTCTGCATATTTAAGCATGGCACAACGTTCTACAGCACCCTGCAGGCTCTGTGCAGCCTGGAAATAGCTGTTTTTTTATCGCGATTCGGCCCGATATAATTCGGACCAAAACAAATTTTTTCAGAAAATTCGGCAAAATCACCGAATCGAATTTTTGAGAAATTCTCCCATTTCTAGTCCTGACAGGCTTATTGTGCAGACAGCACTTGGGCTTCTTTAGGTCCTCAGGGCTGACTATATATATATATATATATATATATAATATATATATATATATTATATATATTAATATATATATATTCCCCAGGTTCCATTGGGCACTTGGAATCTGGTGACCTGATGGAGCGGGGGAACCCCCTTTGATTATGCTGCAGTTAAAGACCTTGGCGACCAAAGGGCTAAACGGCGGGGATCGAAGGCTTCCTCCAGTCCCTGCTCTTCAGAGACTGCTTTAGGAACAGAGCTGTTAACTACAGCTACATTCCTAGCACAGCTGCAGCGTTGGGAGCTGCAAACCCCTCTGCAAGCAACTACGCCTTTTAACATAGTTGCCACCAAAGAGCACGATCCACCCGCCATCAAAAGACAGTGCGCGGTTAAGGTATTAAAATTATAATTATGAAGGTAAACACTGCATATTTATATAGGAAGACACTTGTCTTAAGGAGACAGTCTGAACTTTTACCTATCCTGCATTCCATAGAATAAAAAGATATATAAATATATAGAAGATATCACCATCATTGTGATGCTAATAGGGAAGAAAAGGAAGCTACGTTAATGAGTGTATTAAACTGATTTCTTTAGTTTGATCATGAATAGCCAAATGATCAAATTAACTAACATTGAGCTAAGAGAAGAGCAGAATCACTCATACTTCTTAAAGCAACACTCGAAATATAGCGTTTTAAATGGAAGAAATACTCATCAGTGTTTATGGCTTCTAACTTCCCGTTACTGAGATAAGTGGCTCATTGAACTATATTCTAGCTAAGTTTCTTTTGTGCTTCTTCCACTTTAAAAGGCCCTTAAATCTTTTACAAATGCAGCTCTGCATATGAATCTTCAAAGACCATTATTTTAATTTTAGAATATTGGCAGCAAACCTCATACATTCGAATCATTCTATTTTAGCCATTATGTGTTTCATTTTAGCATCTCCACTCATTTTATTTCACTGAGGATGATTTGCATAGAAAAAAATATTGGACGCCTTCCAGAGCATTATAAAATGACTTTTTCTCTTCATACAGGACATTTACTACAGAGATTTTCAACCATCTATTAGTTGCCAAAAAATCACTTTAAAAATATGAAATGCTCTTATTATGCATCTATTTGTTTGGTTTATTAGGGTGCTTTCACATGGAGCATATTTTTGGTGCGGTTTTTGTGTAGGAATGTACAGCATTAAAAGCTGTGCCTTTCTGCACAAAAAACGCATCCAAAAGTGCATCAAAAACACATAAAAAATGCAGCTGCGTTTTTGGTGCATTATTGGATGTGTTTTTGTGCAGAAAGGCACAGCAATTAATGCTGTACATTTCTACTCAAAAGAAACAATCCAAAAACACACCAAAAAAACCCTTTATGTGAAAGCACCATTTATGTAAAGCTGATGAGTATCGGCACTTTCAGCAACAGCGTAGGGGAAACAATTTACTTTAGAGTTTACTATAGCATGCCAACTGTCTTGCAGCAAGAAGTCTTAGGCTATGTCTACACTGCATCGGACAAAAAAAAAACGGTCTGAAAGCAGCCGTTTTTTCTCCGATGCAGGACTGTGGTTTTTGTCACGCTTTGTGCAAAAACCGCGGTCGCTTGTCGTTTCCCTGACGTTGCCAATACAATAGTATTGTATGGGAAGATGGCAAGAAGACGAGAAGCGCGGGCGTATTATACAACATGTTGTATAATATGCCGCTGTCTAAAGACGGTAAGAGAAAATGCGAGCTGTGTAGACTGCAGCTGGTCTTTCCTATTGCCGTCTATGGGGCCGCAGGAACGATTGTATCTTCGGTGCTTTTAAAAAACGAAAAGCGTCGAAGATACAATCATTTTCCTGTGCAGTGTAGACACAGCCTTAGGCTATGTATACACTGCACAGAAAAACGTCAGTTTTCTCAGCGTTTCGTTTTCTAAAAATGCTGAAAAAACAACTGAAATCAGCTAGCATAGATTTTACTGTAAAAACATCCTGCTGTCTACACTGAGCTTCTTTTTTCTGATCGTTTTGTTTACTGGTCGTCTCTTGCAACATGTTCTAAAAAACAGCAGAACAGGGCAGAAAATTTACTACAGGAGTCTATGGAAAGCGCCAGACTTTTTCTGCGCGTTTTCGCGGCTTATTTTGCCGCGATTTTTCAATGAAAACCCACCCAGGAGACCCAAGTCCCACCTGTACTGGGTGTTAATAAAGGTTATACCTTATCAAATTTGCATAAAAGTGTCTGATGTGTCCTTGTTTGTATCGTTTGTAATAAAATGATCATGCTTTGGTCGCTAACGATTTTTGCGCAATTCATATTTTTTCGCCAAAAATTCCTTTTTCTTTACAGATTTTGGCGCTAATAAAGTTCTCTCGTTTCTGATGCTAAAAATATGCTTTTTTACTGATTTTGGCGCCAAAATCGATTTTTTGCCGAATTTGGGGCTAAAATCCTTTCCTTAACATATTTTGGCGCTAATAAAGTCATCTCGCTTCTGACGCTAAAAATACTTTTTTAGCATGGGGCTCCAAGGTTCATATCCCTGTAGGAGCCCCACATTTTTTTTTTCTTAAAGCACATACCTGATTGGGTTTCTTTCTTTTTATATATTTGCACTGTTTGACTAAGGGTGCTTTCAGCAGGCAGTTTTGGTTCAGTTTTAACTGCACTTCAATTAAACTGTCTTCATTACCAGCAAGCTTCTTTCACTTATCTAAGCTGTTTAGAAAGTGAGAATCAATTAGTGTATTTGTAATCCACAAGTACCGTATAGACTCGAGTATAAGCCGAGTTTTTCAGCCCAAAAAATGAGCTGAAAACCTCTACCTCGGCTTATACTTGAGTCACTGTCGGCGCTCGGGCGCTGCGATGGCCCGGGCGCCGACAGGGACGCTTCAGTTATATGCGGCTCCTCAGGGAGCGCATATAGCTGAATGCCGAGTACAGCGCACAGTGTCCGGGCGCTGCGCTGGCCCGGGCACTGTCCGCGAACCCTTCACCTACATGCGACTCCTCCGGAGCACATACAGGTGAAGGGATACCACTGCGGGGCACAGAGCGAGCGCTTCGTGCTCCGCAGTGGACTCCGGGCATCTGCGGCCGCCCGCAGTTTCCGGCACAGGCAGGTGTGTCATCACGCTGCGTGCGCGGCCTGATGACATCACCCGCCTGTGCCGAGAAGATGCAGGAATCGCGCGGGAGGCCGGAGCAGCGAGGAGGCGGAGCAGCGGGGAGCCAGGTAAGTGATTGTTTTTGATTTTTTTAAACTGCCTATGCCTGCCTACAGCTGCCTACAGCCGGCCCTACAGCTGCCTATACCTGCCTACAGCTGGCCCTATACCTGCCTACAGCTGGCCCTATACCTGCCTACAGATGCCTATACCTGCCTACAGCCGGCCCTATACCTGCCTACAGCCGGCCCTACACCTGCCTACAGCTGGCCCTATACCTGCCTACAGATGCCTATACCTGCCCTACAGCCAGCCCTATACCTGCCTACAGCCGGCCCTATACCTGCCTACAGCTGGCCCTATACCTGCCTACAGCCTGCCCTATACCTGCCTACAGCCTGCCCTATACCTGCCTACAGCCTGCCCTATACCTGCCTTATACCTGCCTACAGCTGGCCCTATACCTGCCTACAGCCTGCCCTATACCTGCCTATGGGGGCCATATACCTGCCTATAAACCTATCTATGGGGCCACATGAAACCTGCCTATTACCTGCGTATGGGGCCAAATACCTGCCTATAATCTGCTTTATGGGGGACATATAACTGAACTGCCTATTACATGCTATGGGGCCATATACCTGCCTATACCTGCATATAGGCCATATATCCGCCTATAATTGCCTATGGGGGACATTAAACTGCCTATGTAATTTCATTGGTATCCATTTTTATTTTTAATAAGTTTTCCCGTTTTTTGGGGCAAAAGTGGGTGCCTCGGCTTATACTCGGGTCGGCTTATACTCGAGTATATACGGTAATGTGATACTTACTTGAAACACCTATCTGAACAATTTAGACAACTGAAGAAGCTTTCTGGTAATTAAGGCAGTTTATAACTGAGCCCAGTTAAAACAGCACCAAAACTCTGTGCTCGTGTGAATGCACTTTATTCTTAAGGAGTATTGTTTAGCATTACGTTGTTCGAGCATCGATCGATAGTCGATAGTCGGCCACCACGATAATGTTTTTCGATATAGTTCGATAGTCGACCTCATCCCGATGACCATTAACGTCTATGGAGAGCAACAACACCTTCAATCTTACACCCAAACAGGGCTGGAGAAAAGCTGGGAGATAACAGCCACAACAGTCAAATGGATACCTGCAACATCTTAGGCACCAACACATAGGCTATAAAACGAAACAGCCACGTGAAGAAAAAAGTCACACAAACCAGTCACTGATCCCCTGTCTTGGGTACACAGCAGACCCTGTAGAAAAAACCTGCATCACCCACTAAAGTAAATAATGTGGCCAGGAGAGTGCAGTTAATTGTGAAATTGAACCATCCAAATTTTACTTGAACTGGACATTGAATATCCCTGTCCTTAATGCAGCATGAGCCCCAAACACTGCATGACGACTGCGCGCGCTCGTGCGAGAGGAGGAAGGAGGAGGGGAGATGGGGTGTGCGCGGGGGGGTTTAAAGGATCCTTTCAACAACATTTTTGGGAGAGGGTTGCGGGAGCGGGGTGGGGTAGGGTATTGTTAATTACTGGGGAATAAGCATGACACCTTAAGTGGAATAAAAAATTTTTATAAAGTGCCGGGATAAGGGTTCTTCAAAAAACAAAAGTTTAGTTTTTTCACTGGACAATGGAATATATCTGTCCGGGGGCAGCCACAGGCATGAACACAACCTGGCATGACCCCCACATTTAAAAAGTGCCGGAAAAAATGATCTTTCAACCACCCATTTTAGTTTCACTGTCATTTGACTAACCTGTCCTGGCCAACAGCATGGAGCCCCAACCCTGCAATGAAGACCCCACATTTAAAAAGTGCCGGGAAAAAGGAGTCTTTCAAACCACCCTTTTAGTTTCACTGGACATTAACTATACCTGTCCTGGCCACAGCATGAGCCCCAAACCTCATTGACCCCACATTTAAAAAGTGCTGGAAAAAAGGAGTCTTTCAACCACCATTATAGTTTTCACTGGACATTGACTATACCGTCCTGCACAGATGAGCCCCAAACCAGCATAACCCCCAGATTTAAAAAGGGGCCGGAAAAGGAGTCTTTCAACCACCAATTTAGTTTCACTAGGACATTGACTATACCTGTCCTGGGCCACAGCATGAGCCACCAAACCTGCAACTGAGACCCCCACAATTAAAAAGTGCCCGGAAAAAGGAGTCTTTCCAAACCCCCATTTTAGTTTCACAGTGACATTGACTATACCTGTTTCTGGGCCACAGACATGAGCCAGGGCCGGAGTTACAGTGGGTGGCGGTGAGAGCCCAGCTGGCGCCCGGTCATCTAGTTAACACGAGGTTTTAAGAATGCCCCTGAGACCAGCAACGAAAAACTGTTGTGCTGAAGCAGAGTGCGGGAAGAGCGTAGTGTGAGAACTCCACCTTCCTCAGTACAACAGTCAATACCTGGTAGCGCTTTGCCCCACCGTATGAGTGTGGACCCAATTGAGCCAGATCCACTTGGAAATACTAATACTGGTGTTAACGCTCCTGTTTACTCCAGGTGCCTTTATCTTTGCAATCTTTTTCTCATTTTACTCAACGTTGCTGGGAGGAAATGGTCCTGTACTTCGTTCTCTGTCCGTGCTCCATTACTTTACTCATGGCCCTCTGAATACCTACATCTGGTCAAGTTTTCCTGTACCATTCCCTTGTACAATTCAGAGGAATTTTCTGTTTTAACAGCTATTTTGTACAATGTCAAGTTTTTTTAGTACTTTAATCTAGAAAACACATTTTTAAAAATCGTGATGGAATCCTACCATGTCTTTGTTTTCGCTTTTTAATGTCATTAAATGGGTTGTCTCAATAAGGGATTGCTAGCTATGTTAAAGATCTTGCAAAAACAAGTCATTTTGCAATATGTGTCCATTAACATGTCCCTACCTATTCTGTTTCGACAGCAGCACACCATCACCGCTTGAGCCACTCTTCGAACATGTGAAGAACAAATGTCTGTTAGATACGAGACATTTTTTATAATAGGACTGTAGTATAGCTGTGCAGTTGTCACGAGTGCAAAATGCATCCAAAATCAAAAGCATGACCCATGAAGCCACTTGGGTGAGCAATTGGTGAAGAACTAATTCCTGTTTAAGAAACAAGCATTATTTTAGAATAGACCTACACACACACACACACTGCATGTCACAGCAAAATGCCCCAAAAATTCAAAACATGACCCATGAGAGCCACTTTTGAACAAATTGTGAAGAACAAATGTCTATTAGATACAACATTTTTAGCATAGGAACCTGTAGTATTGCTGCATTTCAAAGCCACATGACCCTAAAAAATTATAAAAATGACTTCTCACACGTTAAAATTTGTGAAGGGAAATGCCAATTAGTAAGCCACATTTCTTGTTCCAAAGGACCCATATTATGTTGCTGTAGTCTATCTCTCGGAGTGGCAGACATGACCCCAAAAAATTTATAAATAGACTTCTTCAGCCACTGTTAAAAATTGTGAGCAACATGACCCCCAAACCTAGTGACAATGTGAAAAATTCTAAATATGAAGTGAGTAAATGGGAATTATGGTTTTGTCCATAAACCTTATTGTGGTGTCTTTTATTCTCACCTCCCACCACAAAACAGCAAAAGTATTGCGGCACATTGTATTGGAGAATTAGGATGACAATAAAAATTGCAGTAAGAAATGAGTCAATTTAAAAATACGTGATTTTCAGAGGACCATTTTCTGTTTGGAGTAGGAATGTGAAGGTAGACAGCAACTAATCGTGACCTCGGCAAATGGGACCACAACATCATCATAGATCCCCAATGCCTTATTCTCCCCATCTGATGAAAGTCAAACATCCACATTATCCTGTGGAAAGCCGGATGCGTAATGTCTGTAATGACTCCTCAGTCTTGCTGAAGGTCCGCTCAGATATGACGCTGGCTGCTGGTCACAACAACACCTCTATGGCGTGGCAAGCAGCTCGGTCCATTCGTGCCATTTTGGATACCCAAGAAATTATATTGGAGTCCGAACACATACAAAAACATCCGGTGTTTGAAGACGCAGATAGTCGGTGCACGGTCGGGTTCATGATTCTAAGCTGTACTCTGGGTGTGTGTATATGTGTCCTGCATTGCAAAAATCATGTGAGCGTGGTAAATAAAGATTGCCAGTAGGGTCACCCTCTCTCTCTATATCTCTCCTCCACCTAAGTGCTGCTGCTGCCGCTGCTGCCGCTACGGCTACTTGGCACTCTAACTGCTGTCGAACGTGTCCAGCGGCGTTGTTTCCACCCACCACCATGAACATAGTGATAGAACGTAGATCAGCACAGACGCATCAGAGTCTCCAGTTGATCAATCAGCAAGGTCTCCATTTCCTGCATTTATACTCTCTATTTGGGTGTGGAAGGAAAGTGCTGAGATTTTGAGTTTTGTACCGCGGGGATACCGCGAGGGTGCCACCCATAACTGTTGTTCATTTTGATGGCGCTTAGTCGCGAGCGGATCATTTGAGGAGAAATGGTAGCATCCAAGCACTCCATGATTATGAGAAGGAGCCTTTGAGATTCCCAAGCCTCTTGGGTTGAAGGGCACTATCAAACACCCCATCTTCCCCATCCTGCCTCACATTCACACCAACCTCTTTCCACGGCAGGACGTCGGTGTCCTAGAATACTCCTCTCCTCCTGCTTCTCCGGCACAGCTTCAACACAGCCCTGACTTGCCTCAGAATGATGCACCCTGAGACAGCTGAGGTGCGCCGCCTTGCACTAGCTCTGGCGACCCCTAGCATCCACTGCCTAACTGAAGACCCGATAAAGCATTGAGAAACTGTCGGGCCCCTTGTGGGATTTGATGGAAGAAAGGCTCCGGTCTGCATCTGTGTCCGTCTCCTCATCCGTCGCTGGCGTACCTGATGTTTTTCAGATGTGTCCTAACGATCGGTTCCAGAACTACAGATCACCACAATGCTCATAGCATCGTCCGTCACTGACCTATTTTGGTGCTTCTTCTATCAATAGACACTGGACCAAGTGATGGTGCGCAGCAGCTTCTTTCACCTTCCCTTCACTTCTCTGTGGCTATCAACACCCCGAGGTCCGCACCTGCTGCTTGTTCAGCCATGTGACACTTCGTACTGCTAATGAGCGGCATTGCGCGCTAACCCCACAATCGCTGGAGCATGTGTGAAGGGTGGAATTCAGAAGGTCGCGTGTTTCAGAAGAAGTCAGCGCCGCGTGAGACGGTTGACGGGAGGCCTGAGCTGACCCCCCCCCGCTGCACTACGCAGGCCAGGCGGGAACGAAAGCAGGGTGCACGAACAGCGGAAGTGGGAGACTCGACCTTTCGATCCTTCCTCAGACATTCCACAGTCCAGACCCGGTAGCTCCTTTAAGAAATTACTCTGGACTGACAAGTTCATGACATGTGCCCAGGGGCCCAAAGGGGAATGTCTGCCTCCAGCCTACCTGATTCTTTAAAGGGCGGCCAGCATATTTCGCCCGTTATCGCACAGCACCCTTGCCTGGTCACATAAGTGTTCTTGATCACCCAGCCCAGCGCTCATGGTTTAGTCATCGTTGCGAGAGCCGTTCCACTAGCTCACTGACCTGTTGTGGACGGTCTCCAAGGCGATAAATTTCAACACGGGCCTGAGTCTCTGGCACATGAAATGCCCACCCCCACATACCCCCATAGGAACCTTGGGGAAAAAGAGCCCTGCACCATTCCCTGTACAGGTTTTGAAGACGCCGAGCCTAGATGCCACCCCGTCACCCCCCCCCAGAACATCTACCCAGCTCACCCATTGAGCTTCACAGAGTTATAGCGGTGGCCGTATGGCCGTGCATACTAGTCCATGTGGTCTGTGGTCAGATGGAATTTTCCAGACACATGATTCAGACAACTGCGCTATGAAATTTAGATGACCCACCGTGGCTGGCCAGCAGGCAGGGACGGCTTTTTCGTGGCAAAGAAATGCCTGCTCGGCATCTGGTATTGGTGGTAGAGGGATCGGCGAGAGCGCCATGACGTTATGCGGGAACCATCTGTTGGTCTCCACAGTACGGAAATATATACAACTTTCTCTCAAGGGCACAAAACGCAGTGCCGCGAGTGCCGACCTCAGTCTTCTGGCTTCTCTTGGCGGATGGTTTGGGTTACAAAAGTGTTTTCTCTGCTGCCGCGCGCGCTCGCGAGTGACACACAGAAAGCTCAGGAGCCTCTCAACGAGCTAGCACATGGCCCTCCTGTTAATGGCGTTGCACAGTGTGACCATCAAACGAGTGCGCGCTGGACCACGCCGAGAAGCACATCTATACACACGATATGTGACTGCGGGTCGGCCTGAGGTGTGCGGTGGGGGGGTGGCGGTTGTATAGCAGCCTGGGCGGGGAGGGGGAGCCGGCGCGAGCGACACACGAAGAGATGCAATTACCTCTACACCAGGGATGCGAGTCGGCTGATCATCATATCACGATCTATCTATGGACTTCTGAGAGAGCGAGGAGGGGTGGGTGGTGGCGATGCTGAGGAAACACATTGGTGGTCGGCGAGCGAAGAGGAGGCGAGACGCGAGCGCGAGACTAGAGCGTGTGATGACAGTGGTCGCAAGTCTCCGGCGTCGTAGGTTGAGGCGGGTGGGGGGGGGGGTGGGGCGGCGTTTGGGGTTGGTGGGGGGGGCCACGGTGTTCCCTGGCCATTTCAAATTCAATGCAGTTTGACAGGCATGTGTAATAACATGTTGGTGGTGTTTACCAATTAAGGGGATTGACAATATCTTATGCGTGTTACCGCAAGGCGGGCGAGTTTGACATGCAGATGGGGGGGGTGATGGGCTTGGACCTCATGATGACACAGGGCTGGGGTAGAGGGGGGAAGTGGTAATGTTAGTTTAGAGGTGGGAGAGGGGTTTGGAGAGGGTCAGTAGGGGAGGAGGTGATATTAGTCGAGGGACAGGGATGGTGGGTCGGGGATAAGAAATATAAATTTTTGTGAGGGTCAATGTTGGGTAAATATAAATTAGTATTAATTAATAATCGTATAAGGTGGATTTGAGAGATTGATTATTATGAGTTTGGTAATGGTGAGTGTGAGTCGCGATATTGGGAGGATGATGATTTGATGATGATTATATGGGGTATGGGGAGGAATGTTTTTAATGAATCCCAGAAGCTCGGGCTACAAGCAAGGGGCAATGCAAGGCTTGCCAGACCGCAGCCGGGATTTTTGGCCGATTGATCGCTTCCTTCACCTCACTCAGAGGCATCAGTAACTGGCCGTCAAGCAGACTAAATATCCTCTTGATCTTAACATGCCTTCTACCCAACCGCATTTTGTCATCAAAGAGGTCTCAGACAATGGATTATCCACAGTGGTGGGTACACACGAGTTTGACCATTTGGGCTGCTTCTGTTGACGAATGCTGATGAAGACATGGTGGCTGAACTGGGAGGACGAGGAGGTAAGACTGCTTAGATGCAGTTGCATTAACCACTGGAAGGACAGATGGCGACGATATTCGTTACTTAGATTCACAGGGCCCCTGACCCACGATGACAGGCCTGACGGGTCTTGCAACGACAATCCGGGGGGGCATCGGTTGTCACCAGCACAAAAAGGAGCCCCTTCTCTCGAACCTCTACCTCCATGGCTACCCCCCCTTTTCCCCTCGCTTACCACCTGCATTTTGCTCCATTTTTCAAAATAAAAAATTTTTGAGAAGGTAGGAATATTTTGGAAAGTCTCTTATTAAAAGACATAAATCACCTTTTCCAAAATCCCTCAACAAAACAAAATTGCTGGATTAAAATTTAACTGCAGGTGTCTACAACAAATCGGGACTGGGAAAAAAAGTGCAAAAACACGTACTGTTATGTTTTCATATAATACACAGTATTTTTTGCACCTTTCAATTCACCTGTGGTGACTATAGAAATGCTTTTAAGATTTACGTGGATCGGTCATGAACAAAGCGGGTGCGCAAAAGTCAAAAAACACTATCTTTTATGTTTTCGTATAACACGGAAATTTTTTGCACCTTTAAATTCACCTGTGGTGACTATAGAATTGCTGTTTTAAGACTTACGTGATGCTGCGTCAATAAAACAAAGCGGGTGCGCAAAAGCAAAAAACACCTATCTGTTATTTTTTTCGAAAATACCCCCGGTATTTTTTTGCACCTTTCAATTCACCTTGGTGACATAGAATTGCTGTTTAAGATTTAGGGATGCTGCGTCAATGAACAAAGCTGGGTCCAAAAGTAAAAAAACACGTATCTGTTATGTTTTCGAAAATCAAGGGTATTTTTTTGCACCTTTCAATTCACCTGTGGTGACTATAGAATTGGCTGTTTTAAGTTTTTACGCGGATGCCGTCAATGAACAGTGCTGGGTGCGCAAAATAAAAAAACACGTACTGTTATGTTTTCATATAAACACGGTATTTTTGCCCCTTTCAATTCACCTGGGGTGACTAAGAATTGCTGTTTTAAGATTTACTGATGCCGTCTTTTGAACAAAGCGGATGCGCAAAAGTCAAAAAACACGTACTGTTATTTTTTTCGTAAATCACGGTATTTTTTTGCACCTTTAAATTTCCCTTGGGGTGATAATTTTTTGCTTTTTTAAGATTTACGGGGATGCGGGTCAATAACAAAGCTGGGTGCGCAAAAGAAAAAAAAACACGTATCTTTTATGTTTTCGTATGATACACGTTTTTTTTGGCTACAAACAACCTGTGCTGACTACAAGATTGCTGGTTTTTAATTTTAATTTGCAAGGTGGATATACAACAAGGGGGAAAGGGGGTAAAATTGAAAAATGAACACCTATCTGAAATGTATACTGATAATAAAAGTGGAGTTTTTGCACCTAACAAAGAACCTCAGTTACTAAAATATGTGATCCAAAAAAAGTTCAGGGTGCCAATACCGGAAAAATTTTATAGCAAACTGTTAACAAAAAAGATATTGCAGTGCAATGTCTACACTAAGTCTTGGTGAACTTTTTTCCAGTGCTCTTTATAGATAGACTTTTCTTGTTCGCCTGCCCCCCCCCCCCCCCCCCCCCTTTCCCCCATGACTTTACAGCGGGGGTTTTGCGCTTTAAAATTCTTAGCTAAATACATAAGATCTTTAAATCCCCAATCTAACTAAAAATTGGAAGGATCCAAACAATAGTAGAGGTTTTTTCTGTGCAAAATAGACAATTTCCTAGCTTTTGGGCCCCAGGCAAGCGCACTCCAAATTTCCCATGAACGCTGAAGACACTAAGGCTGAACAAAGGCTTACTATTTAAAACTAGGTCTGTGATTTTTTCCCGCCAATCGCAACCCTAAAAATCCCATCAGACGTCGCAACACATCCACCCTTTTTATTCGTAAAACTGATTTGCTGGCCGCCCAAAAAACAAGAAGCCCGAAAAAGGCGCGATCTTAAAAATGAACACAGATTTTTAAACCTTTAATTTTTCGATGTCTGAAAATTTTTGATCACCATAAAAACTTTCCGATTTCAACTTTTTCATAAAAAACGCTCAAAAAAATATTAAGGAGTACAAAAGGACAGGAGAGAATACAGCACCGGAGTTTAACACCCCAGCGTGAATTTGGGGGTGTGTGTTTT
>JAODAL010039135.1:0-38345 GCA_025379985.1 Phyllomedusa bahiana
TCCTCCCCAATGTTTCCAGGAATGTTAGAAAAATATTTACAGAGTGAGGGTGTATTTCCTTTTGGAGATACTTTTTTAGCTGTTGGAAAAAGTTTTATAACCTGTTTTTTGTGACTGCGTATACAGTTTTTCCTGTAACCATTCTGCCTTTGCACAGGGCGGCGCTTCTATAAGAAAGTCCTTCCCTTGTTTATTTTTCTTAAGGATTCTTTTTAAATTTGAGGTGGGGTTCCAGACGGGAATGTGGACGGACACGTTCTTCCCCGGTGCAGAAAAACTGTTTGCCCAATAATAACCCCAAACCCCACGACGTCGTCGAGAAGCCCCGGGACCTTCAGAAGGTGCGCCCTGAGATTTCCCCTCTATAGGTCAATACCGGGGGATTTATTAATGGGATGGTTGAGTAATGCTTCGTTATAAGGCTGCCAATCAGTGTTCCCTTGCTGCCAACCAATGAGCGTTCCCAAAGTCCAAAACCCAATAGTTTGTTAAAGCTGCAACCAATCAGTTGTTACCATAGTTGCCGAGCAATCGGATGTTACCATAGTTGCCGAGCAATCTGTTGTTACCATAGTTGCCGACCAATCAGTTGGTACCATAGGTGCCGACAAATCAGTTGTTACTATAGTTGCCGACCAATCAGTTGTTACTATAGTTGCCGACCAATCAGTTGCTAAAAAATAGGGGGGGAAAAAGGCCAAATTAGTTGTACCATGGGCGGCCAATCAGTTGTTCCTCGGTCTGCCCAAATAGTTGAAAACTTAGTTGCCAACCAATCAGTTACCGTTGTTGCTGGCCAGTCAGTTGTTACCATAGGTGCCAACCAATCATTTGTTACCATAGGTGCCAACCAATCTACTGTTGCTGTAGCTGCCGACCAATTAGTTGTTATGTACGTTTGGGAATGTTGGGGTTTGGGGGTTTGGGGGTTTTTTGTCACATAATGGGAATTGTTTTGAAGTTTGGGGATGTTTTGTCACATCATTGGGACGTTGCTTGGGTCTCGGGGATATTTTTCGGGGTCGTTTCGTCTATGCTGGGTTTTGGTTGGGATTTTTTGTTCATCATTTTTTTACATGGATTGGGGTTCAGGGATCTTTAGTTATTTCAATAGGACATTGGTTGGGGTTCAAGGATGTTCCTCTCATCATTGGGACATTGGTTATGGTTTGGTGATGTTTCATCTCATTTGGGTTTGTTTTGGGGACAGGGAGACTCCATCTCGTCATTGGGACATTGGTTGAGGTTTGAAGATGTTTTGCCTCATAATTGGGACATTGTTTGGGTTAAAGAGTTTTGTTTATCATTCGGACTTTTGGGTGGTTAAAGGTTTTTGTCTCTCTTGGGAAATGGTTGGGTTGGGGGTGTTTGTTGCTCATTGCGACAGTGGTTGGGGTTTGGGAAAATTTATCTTGTCATTGGGTCATTGGATGGGGTTCATGGATGTTTTGTCATTGGGAAATTAGTAGGGATTCAAACGGTGTTTTATCATATCATAGGTACAGTGTTTGGGGTTTGGGTATGCTTTGTCTCGTCATTGGCACATTGGTTGGGGCTCGTGGAAGTTTTGTCACATAATTGGGGAATTCGCTGGGGTTTGGGGATGATTTGTCTCATCATTGGGACATGAGTTGAGTTTCGGGGTGTTTTTTTCTTTCAAAATTTTTTTGGGAATTGGTTTTGGTTTAGTGATGGTTCGTCACATTATTTGGAATTTGGTTGTGGTTCGGAGATGTTTTGTTTCATCTTTGGGACATTTATTGGGGTTTGGAGATGTTTTGTCACATCATCGGGATATTGGTTGTTGTTTGATAATGTTTTGTCTTGTCATTCGGACATTGGTTGGGGGATGTTCTCGTCTCCTCAATAGGTCGTTGATTGGGGTTGAGGGATGTTTTCGTCTCCTCGTTGGGACATTGGTTGGGGTTGGGAGATGTTTTCGTCTCATCATTGGAACGTTAGTTGGAGTTTGGGGAAGTTTCGTCTTTGCTCTGGTATAATCTATTGGTTTCTATGTTGGTTGCTACAAACCACGTAAATGTTCCAAAGTATCTGAGGAATTTCCAGAGTCTCGAAAGGTTATCAGGGACATCCGAAATATAAATACTGGAGAACACCTTCAAGATGTCACATTGGTCCTA
This sequence comes from Phyllomedusa bahiana, assembly GCA_025379985.1. NCBI lineage: Eukaryota > Metazoa > Chordata > Amphibia > Anura > Hylidae > Phyllomedusa > Phyllomedusa bahiana. The sequence continues at coordinate 2,142 of JAODAL010039135.1, forward strand.
CAACCTTAGGACAAGATTTAGTCATAGCTGTCTTATCAGATCTCGGATAATGGGATGGGAATTGTTCAATACAACCTGGATTTAGGGATGGGAATTGTTCAATACACCCTGGAGTAAGGGATGGGAATCAGTCAAGACTTCTTGCAGAGCATTGTTATTTCATTATGTAACGTTATCTTCTATTACCCCCCTCCCCCTCGCAAATCTATCAATGAAGCAGCTACTCCCTGCATCAAGGCTATTAGCCCCAGTGAAGGCTGGACCACTGGTGGGGCCACCGTGATCCTCATTGGAGATCATTTCTTTGATGGCCTACCGGTCGTCATTGGCACCATGTAGGTGTGGAGTGAGGTGAGTCTTGGCTCTGGTCTGTAATAAACTATTTTTAATGCTCTACATATTTTATATTATGTGTTGACCTGAATATGGAACACAAAGTTTCTCATTCCTGAAAAGTCGAGTGAATGGGGAATGGTGACAACTGTGCTGAACACTAAAGATGAAGTGAGGGCAGTTGTCTCATCTTTAGCCCCACCTCAAGCTCAGCATTATTCCAGGCCATTGCCCTCATGAGGTTGGGCATTGTAGACAGAAGGTGAACATATCAACAGATATTTATCATATGCATTTGGTACTTTCCCTTTAGAAAGATAACATATTTGGGGAGAGGGAGGGAATGTTGTCCCCACTGATAATTTTTCTGTTTTCTCTTTAGTTAATTACCCCTCACGCTATTAGAGTACAGACACCCCCCAGACACATCCCCGGTGTGGTGGAGGTAACATTGTCGTACAAATCGAAACACTTCTGTAAAGGAGCCCCAGGCAGATTTGTCTACACAGGTGAGAAAATAATTACTATAATACTGCTCCTATGTACAAGAATATAACTACTATAATACTGCCCACTATGTACAAGAATATACAGTAACTGCTATAATACTGCCCCTATGTACAAGAATATAACTACTATAATACTGCCCCCTATGTACAAGAATATAACTACTATAATACTGACCCTATGTACAAGAATATAACTACTATAATACTGCTCCTATGTACAAGAATATAACTACTATAATACTGCCCTCTATGTACAAGATAAACTGTATAATACTGCCCTGTACAAGATATACTCTTATACTGCCCCTATGTACAAGAATATAACTACTATAATAATGCCTCCTATGTATAAGAATATAACTACTATAATACTGCTCCTATGTACAAGAATATAACTACTATAATACTGCTCCTATGTACAAGAATATAACTACTATAATACTGCTCCCTATGTACAAGAATATAACTACTATAATACTGCTCCTATGTACAGGAATATAACTACTATAATACTGCTCCTATGTACAAGAATATAACTACTATAATACTGCTCCTATGTACAAGAATATAACTACTATAATACTGCCCCTATGTACAAGAATATAACTACTATAATACTGCCTACTATGTACAGGAATATAACTACTATAATACTGCTCCTATGTACAAGAATATAACTACTATAATACTGCCCTCTATGTACAAGAATATAACTACTATAATACTGCTCCCTATGTACAAGAATATAACTACTATAATACTGCCCCCTATGTACAAGAATATAACTACTATAAAAATGCCTCCAATCTAAAAGAATATAACAACTATAATACTGCTCCTATGTTACAAGAATATAATACTATAATACTGTCCCTATGTACAAGAATATAACTATATAATACTGCTCATATGTACAAGTAATATAACTAACTATTATACTGCTCCTATGTACAGGAATATAACTACTATAATACTGCTCTATGTACAAGAATATAACTACTATAATACTGCCCTCTATGTACAAGAATATAACATACTATTAATTACTGCCCTACCTATGTACAGGAATATAACTACTATAATATGCTCCTATTAACAAGATATAACTACTATAATACTGCCCTCAATGTACAAGAATATAACTACAATAATACAAGCCCCTATTTAAATTTATATAACTACTATATTTCTTCTCCCTATGTACAAGAATATAACTACTATAATACTGCCCCCTATAGATAGTAATAGCACTTCTAGGTTCCCCCATGTAGGGTTGGTGTGACTCTCTGCCTGGAGGGTATAAGTCGAAGGATTGGATCTCGATCTTATGAGGGGGCCAAACCCCGGGAAGTTGAATTCTCCAGAAATGTCTTGGAGGAGTTTGATGAAATGTGTGAAAAACAGCTGCTAACAGGAAATTAATTGCCCTGCCTGGAAAGCTTCCGACCCGGGGACTTCTCCAAGTAACATTGGGTTATTGGATACCACCCACCGTCCGCTCATTAGCCGGCCCCGAGCAGCTGCTTACACACAATCAGCTTTGGCCGGTGACTTTTTTTTCTCTTCTTCCGGACGGATTGGCCAGCGAGACCTGAGTTGCACCAACATCTCGGAGAGCTCTCGTTTCCATTGTTCCCACATGTGCTTCCAATTATTAGGAGATATTTTTCCTGCTGGAATATGTTTTACAGAGCGGTTTGATAGAATATGAAATATGACCGAGCTCATAAATCCACAACAAGAGAGGACGAGCCGGATCCAGAGAGAGATTTCTCCTCCACAGCCTCGGGAAGGGAAGATAATTGAAGGTGGAACCGGCTGAATAGTCTACGGTGGAGCAGCAGAAGACGACCTTAAATGTCACCTCCATTAAGTTATCGACTCCACCCAGAAGGAATGGGGCAAACATCTCCAATACCTCACTGCCTGGGCTGTGGGCTCAGCACGTTCCTGATCGGACCCTACGTACATGTCAAATATCTTGAAAGGGTAACGTTCTTCATTAGGGAGAGGAACCACAAAGGTGTTTGGAGTCCTATAGACCATAGGATCTTCACCATCCTGTGGTATCTCAAACGGGGTATGGTTCTTCATTTGGAAGAGGCACCATGTAGGTGGGTGGAGATTATACCCCATGGTCTGTAGAGTAATATATAGAGTTAACAACCATTATACAGAGGCCCCATGAAGGTGTCTGGAGATTATACCCCATGGTCTATAGTGTAATATATAGAGGTAATGTCTATTATATAGAGGCTCCATGTAGGTGTGTGGAGATTATACCTCATGGTCTGTAGTGTATTATATAGAGGTAATGTCCATTATATAGAGGCTCCATGTAGGTGTGTGGAGATTACACCCCATGGTCTGTAGTGTAATATATAAGGGGTAGCGTTCTTCATTAGCAAAAGGCACCGCTCTGTTTAGCAACATGACAAAGCCCTACCAAGCACCCTAGCTGCCAAAACCCTCCTGTTGTCCTTTGAGAGCACCATAATGGTGAACTGCCCCTCATTGCAAACCAGTACCATACCCCTTATGGGTTGTATCACAATGTGTCATTCTCCACTGTTCCATACTTAAGTTCAGCAATGGAAATACACCAACCAGACTCGGTTGATTCCTAGAAGCAATGTCTCTCCACCTTTTGTTCTTGAACGTTTCATACATCTGAGTGAAGTTTGCAAATTCTCATTAATTCAAGGACAAATTGAAATATTTGCAATATGTGAATATTTCTTCACACGTGTAGTTTGTGTTCAGGACATTGTGGAACTCTCTCATTATCTTCATGAGGTCTTCACAGTCTCCATAAGGTCTTCACAGTCTCTGTGGGGTGTTTACCTTCTCATTGAGGTCTTCACAGACTTCATCAGGTCTTTACAATCTTCATGAGGTCTTTATTATACTCCATGAGGTCTTTACCTCATCCATGAGGTCGTCACAGTCTCCATGAGATCTTCAAAGTCTAAATGAGATTTTCACAGTCTTTCTACGGTCTTCTTAGTCTTCATGAGGTCTTCATAGTCTCCATGAGGCTTACACAGTCTCTATCAGGTCTTTGCAGTGTCCAGGACACCGTCTTTATGAGGTACTGACAGTCTCTATGAGGTCTTCACAATCTCCAAGAGATCTTTACAGTCTCCATGAGGTTCTCCCAGTCTATATGAGGTCTTCACAGTCCTTTATGAGCTCTTCACAGTCCTTTATGAGCTCTTCACAGTCTCTGTGAGCTCTTCACAGTCTCTGTGAGCTCTTCACAGTCTCCGTGAGCTCTTCACAGTCTCCGTGAGCTCTTCACAGTCTCCGTGAGCTCTTCACAGTCTCCGTGAGCTCTTCACAGTCTCTGTGAGCTCTTCACAGTCTCTGTGAGGTCTGCACAGTCTTTATGAGAACTTCGCAGTCTCCATGAGTTCTTTACCTTCTCCATGAGGTCTTTACCTCGTCCATGAGGTCATCACAGTCTCCATGAGATATTCGAAGTCTTCATGTGATTTTCACAGTCTTTCTAAGGTCTTCATAGTCTTCATGAGGTCTTAGGAGTCTCCATGAGGCTTTCACAGTCTCTATCAAGTCTTTGCAGTGTCCAAGAAACAGTCATTATGAGGTCCTGATAGTCTCTAAGAGGTCTTCACAGTCTCCAACAGATTTCACAGTCTCCATGAGGTTCTCACAGTCCTTATGAGGTCTTCAGGGTCCTTATGAGCTTTTTACAGTCTCCATGAACTCTTCACAGTCTTCGTGAGGTCTTTGCTTTCTTCGTGAATTCTTTGCTTTCTTCGTGAGGTCTTTGCTTTCTTCCTGAGGTCTTTGCTTTCTTCCTGAGGTCTTTGCTTTCTTCATGAGGTCTTTGCTTTCTTCATGAGGTCTTTGCTTTCTTCATGAGGTCTTTGCTTTCTTCATGAGGTCTTTGCTTTCTTCATGAGGTCTTGCTTTCTTCATGAGGTCTTTGCTTCTTCATGGGTTCTTTGCTTTCTTCATGGGTCTTTGCTTTCTCATGAGGTCTTGTTTCTTCATGAGGTCTTTGCTTTCTTCATGAGGTCTTTGCTTTCTTCATGAGGTCTTTGCTTTCTTCATGAGGTCTTCGCTTTCTTCATGAGGTCTTCACAGTCTTTCTGAGGTTGTTGCAGTCTTCGGGAGGTTTTTGCAGTCTTTATGACAACCTGACAGTCTTCATGAGGTCTTCACAGTCTCCAGCAGGTCTTTAGTCTCCACTAGGTCTTCACAGTCTTCATGAGGTCTTTGCAGTCTCCAAGAGGTCTTCTCAGTCTTGAGGTCTTCACAGTCTTTATGAGGTCCTGACAGTCTTTATGAGGTCTTCACAGTCTCCATGAAGTCTTCACTGTCTCCATGAGGTCTTCATAGTCTCCTCCAGGTCTTCACAGTCATAGGGGAGAATTTTTTTAAGCAATGATCAGCTGTTTGATCACCTGCTGTGATGACAGATATGATGATATTGTCTACAGGTCTAGAATCCAGCACCTCCTCCCCATGTAGATATGAAGGGTTAAGGCCTGTTTCATGACAGAAGCATCATCTTTCCTGACAAGTCTCCTTGTTTTATGTGTGTCGGGAGGAGCAGAGTCTCAATCAATTCTAATTACTGCAAAGTGGAGTAAAGCTTGGGGGTCGTGGAGCTACATGTGTTTAGTCTAACTCAGGTAATCCATCATTGCTCCGGGGGTCGGTGTTGGAATCAGATGACACAGTGGTGAGGAGGAGGTGTAGGTCAGAGGTCATGTAAACCTCCATATAAACCTTCCTTCCCCCTCCAGGATTCATGGTCACATTACTCATAGATTACTGAGGAGGAAAAGGCTTATTGATTATGTTCTGGGAAAAGATACCACAAAGTAATGATATCAAGGGGGGGGATAGGAGGCCGCGAGAGGAGGAGGCGATGAAACCAGCAATAATCACCCAGCTGTCGCCTGAGGCATCTGAGGAGTTAATCCCCCCCCTACTCCCGAGCCACAGATGCAACAATTTTCATTGTAAGTGATAGATGGCCCCATATTGGTGATCGGCAGCGGTTACTTCTCATTGTCTTATAGCTGCACATATGGAACAATGCTTCCCACGCGGTAAATCACCCGGTGGAACCTTGTGGTGATGGTTAGATCACTAATAACCTGTCAACATGAGGCGGTCGCACCGGAGCCCAATGACTGAGCTGATCCGAAACGCACGCCCAAACCAAATTCTTCACATACAGTAAAAGTGTTGACCTCATTGGACCACACAACAGTCTTGGGGCCTCACACGACCTGATCACATCATGTACCCTTCATTAGATGACAGTAGGTTCTTTATACAGGAGCTTTGTCATAAGAGCCCAGTAGGGGGCCGCCATGTTTTTTTTTAGTGGCCCGAACATTGTCTGGAAGTTCACCTATGTCTACATTCTTTACAGCATTGAACGAACCTACGATAGACTACGGTTTCCAGCGGTTACAGAAGGTGGTTCCCAGACATCCAGGAGACCCTGAAAGATTACCAAAGGTGAGAACCTTCAGTGGGACCACCAGATGATAAAATACCTTCCTCCTGCACATTCTGGAGCCCACCGCACAATCTAACGGGATGCAAGGGCGTGTTCCATAAGATAACAGCCTGTATGCTATATGGAGCCACCCATGGGAGCACCGCCAGTAAATTACACAGGTAGACTTGGGAGTGTGAAACTTATAGGACCCACTGTAGGTTAGTACTAAAGAAGGGCCCCCCTGGAGCCTGCATCTCCAGCTACTATCTAAGTGTGTGATTTGTGAACCACTGTTGTAAGAGCACCATATAGTTATAATATTGGGGGACAATGTGGTAAATTAGGATGGGAAACGGGGCACAAACAGAATACTGGCCCCTCACATTGTCCATATTCTTTCTTCTCTCTGGACTTCTCCTAATCTTGCTTGTGTTTCATTCGTTTGTATCTTCTCCTGGTGACACAGACTGTTCAGCAGGCACAACTTCCTGTTTCCAATTCGGTATATGTAACTGGTAGTCACCCAGACAGGAAGTGGCTGCTGGGCATCAGGAAGTTACTTGGTCTGAGGAATATCCTGAGGTGAATGGGTGCAAGAAAGGGAATAAGTACAGATTCTGCAAATCTGTGCAATCCTTATGGTGCAGGGAGGCATGCAGGATGATGGTGGAGTTGCCCTTTAAGGTATGATTATTATTATTATTATTTTTTATTTTTAGAGCGCCATTAATTCCAGGGCGCTGGACATTCACGTGGGTTACAAACATAACTTGAGTCAAACAAGTTCAATGCTGGCAGTATGTGAGAATCAACTGGCACAGAGGGGGAAGAGAACCTGCCCGCAAAGGGCTTACAATCTACAAGGATGGGGGAAGAGACAGAAGGTGGGGGCAGACATGTTTGTGGAGGGGTTTTGGTGACAGAAGGGGTATATAGTTTATAGGCTATCCCGAAGAGATGGGTTTTCAGGGTGCTTTTGAAGCTGGTGAAAAATGGAGGAGAGTTGATGTGTTGGGGCAGGGGAGTTTCAGAGTGTGGGGGAAGCACGGGAGAAGGGAACTTGGAGACGGTTGTGTGAGGAGCTGATAAGGGGAGAGCAGAGGAGAAGGTCCTGTGAGGACCGGAGATTGCGAGAGGGGAGATATCTGGAGATTAAGGCAGAGATGTACGTAGGGGAGAGGTTATGGAGAGCCTTGTAGGTCAGGGTTAGCAACTTGAAGTGAATTCGCTGGCAATGGGAAGCCAGTGAAGGGATTGGCAGAGGGGAGAGGCAGGGGAGTAGCGAGGAGAGAGGTGGATAAGACGGGCGGCAGAGTTGATGATGGATTGAAGGGGAGCAAGAGTGCTAGCTGGGAGGCCACAGAGAAGGGTGTTACAGTAGTCTAGGTGGGAGATGACAAGGGCATGGACCAGCATTTTTGTAGTGTCAGAGTTGAGGAATGGGCGGATTCGTGAAATATTTTTCAGGTGGAGGCGGCAGGCGGAGGTGAGGGCTTGGATGTGTGGTTTGAAGGACAAAGCGGAGTCAAGGGTTATCCGAGGCAGCGGACTTGTGGGGACTGGTGAGAGTGTGAGAGGCCGATTGACTGTAATAGAGAGATCAGGTGGAGGGATGGAGTGGGGGAGGGTGGAAAGATAAGATGATTCTGTTTTCTCTACATTAAGTTTTAGGAGACGGGAGGAGAAGAAAGAGGATATGGAGGACAGACAATCTGGGATCTTGGACAGTAAAGAGTTGATGTCAGGGCCGGAGATGTAAAGTTGGGTGTCATCAGCATACAGGTGGTATTGAAAGCCGTGTGATGCTATGAGCTGACCCAGGCCAAGAGTGTAAAGAGAGAAGAGTAGTGGGCCCAGGACTGACCCTTGGGGGACACCAACAGAGAGAGGTCGAGGGGAGGAGGTGGAGCGAGAATGAGAAACGCTGAACGTCCGATCAGAGAGGTACGAGGAGATCCAGGAAAGAGCCAAGTCCGTGATGCCGAGGGAGGAGAGGATTTGTAGCAGGAGGGAATGGTCGACAGTGTCAAAGACAGAGGACAGGTCCAAGAGGGCGCAGAGTAATGGAGAGGCGAGACAGTCTAAGAGGAGAAGGATCGAGTAGTGATGTGAGGCTTTAGCGGTTAATATGTCATTTGTGACCTTGGTTAGGGCTGTTTCAGTAGAGTGATTGGATCGGAAACCAGATTGCAGTGGGTCAAGAAGAAGGTTGGAGGACAGATGGGTGGACAGTTGAAGATGGATGTGCTGCTCGAGGAGTTTAGAAGCAAATGGAAGCAGTGAGATGGGGCGATAGTTGGACAGACAAGAGGGGTCAAGAGTTGGTTTCTTAAGGATGGTCGCATGTTTAAAGGAGAAAGGAAAAATGCCAGAGGTTAGTGATAGGTTGAAGAGATGGGCAAGGGCTGGGATGATGACAGCACTAAGGTCAGGGATGAGGTGAGATGGCAATGGATCAAGGTTACGTACGGTGTACGATTATCCCGAAGCCCACCATACAGTCTTGTATAATGATTATTATGATGGGAGGATACAAGATGGGGTCCTGTCACCACTTTGGTATATGTTACTGGTAGTCACCCAGACAGGAAGTAAATGCTGGGTATCCTGAAGTTACTTGTTCTGAGTAATATACTGAGGTGAATGGGTGCATGAAGGGGAATAAATACAGATTCTGCAAATGTGTGTAATCCTTAGGGTGCAGGGTGCATGCAGGGTGATGGTGGAGTTGCCCTTTAAGGGTGGCTAGTTGAGTATTCGTCTTCTGTCTTTGCCTCCCTGTGTTCTTCTGTCGCTCCACCAGCGACCGTCAGCCTCTCCTGCCCCCTCTGTCGTTTTCGTTGACTTCCAGGTCTCCCCTCCCGTGTAGCCCATGCTCATCAACCTGTAACCGATCAGTGATGTCTACAGCCCGGCCGAGCTTCCCAGGGGGATACGAGTTAGTTTGATCAGGAGTGACGGCTTAAAGCAGGTTCCAAATTGGAGCCATTTATCAAGTTGTGACAGGTCGGAGCCGCAAATAACATTTATTTATGTGTCTCTCTCAGCTGGTCACAGATTGCTTGGGGGGCTCTTGCAGCACCGTTCATGGAGCAGCCCCTCACACATAGATCAAGAGGAACATGAACAGGTGCAGGACGCCCTGTAGGGGTCATAAAAATGTAAGGGGGAGAACCCCTAATTTTATAAATTAGGCCATAGGATACAGTGGAGCCACCATGTGGCCCACTTCAGGGAGTCAAGGAGAAGAACATGGCTCATGCCCATCACCAGCACCTCCTGTCTGGAGAGACCATGTGACTCTTCTGACCGGTTTGCATCGGTGGGTGGTGGACATCACTCCGCTGCACTTGGGAGGTCATCATCATGGCCGATGTAGATCTTGTATGGTCAGCGCTGGTGGATGGTGGACTTCAACTGTACAGTATCTCCCGAAAGTAAGTACACCCCTTGCATATTTGTAAATATTGTATTATATCTTTTCATGGGACAGCACTGAGGATCTGACCCTGATACAATGTACAGTAGTCAGTGCCCGGGGACAAAAGTGAGGACGCCCCTAAGAGACTGCAAAAGTGAGGACGCCCCTAAGTGACCACAAAAGTGAGGACACCCCTAAGTGATACAATGTAAAGTAGTCAATGCCCGGCTTGTATCACAGGGAAAACTCACAGCATAAATGTCTATGGGGACAAAAGTGAGGACACCCCTAAGTGCCGCAAAATTTGAGGACACCCCTAAGTGATACAAGGTAAAGGTTGCCCAGGGCCCGGCTTGTATCACAGGGAAGAACTCACAGCATCAATGTCTATGGGGACAAAAGTGGGGAGCACCCTAAGGGACAACAAAATTTGAGGACACCCCTAATGATACAATGTAAAGAAAAGTCAGTGTCCGGCTGTATCACAGGGAGAACTCACAGCATCAATGTCTATGGGGACAAAAGTGGGACACCCCTAAGAAAACCTGCAAAAGTGAGGACACCCCTAAGTAAATACAAGGGTAAGTAGTCAGTGCCCCCCGGTGTTCACAGGAAAGAACTCACAGCATCATGTCTTTGGGGGACAAAAGTGGAGGACACCCCTAAGAGTTCAATGTAAAGTAGTCCAGTGTAGGCTTGTACACAGTGTAAATTTGTGCCCTCTAAAAAAACTAAATAAGCCATCAATGCTAACGTGAACAGATTGTGGCAGCCCTAAGTGACAACAAAAGTGAGGACACCCCTAAGAGGCAAAAAAAGTGACAAACCCCAAAGTGAAATGGACAAATTGTGCCCACAGTGTCAATATTTTGTGTGGCCCCCATTATTTCCCAGCAGGGGTGTCCTCACTTTTGATGCTGTGAGTTCTTCCCCTGTGATACAAGCCGGGCACTGACTACTTTACAATGAATAAAAGGGTCAGATCCTCAGTCTTGTCCAATGAAAATATATAATTCAATATTTATGTGAGGGGTGTACTTACTTTTTTTGAGATATTGCATATAGTCACTCTGAACGAGCTGCCCCCGTTTTCATAGCCAGGCCCTCAGCCCAAACCTGCAGTTGTTGCTCTCCCTACAGGACAGGAGGGGTTAAGTGGACACACTGCTGGTGTGAGATTTCCGCATTGTGATGAATAGTGAATGGAGAGTCTCAGCGGAGACAGGTCCCTAACAATGATAAATGCTTTGGGCGATGCAGTGATGGTGATGAGACCCCGGCCCACCAGCCTCCAACCCTGGGTGTCCCGGAGGGGGCGTAGATGTGAATGTACCAGCAGCTACCTAACACGTTCAGAGATACCAGACGACGCTGACAACCAGGAGGCTTTGGGTATAACTGGGCCCAGATGCCTGAGGGGCCCCAAAGACCTGTCAAGCACCAGTAAAGTCCATGATAAGTGGCTGTTTGGGGGCCTCAGAGCCATGAGCTGTACCTCCTGACACTGACCCCATGATGACTCCTATAGTAGGGTTGACGTTAATGCCACCCTCCCATCTCTTTTGAGACCTCACATGAAAACCCCCTTCCCTATTTATATAACGGTTAATGAGACCATGATGAGACCTGAAAGGTTCTCAGAGGCCAGGGCCAGGTCCCATGTGCTTTAATTATCTGCCTATCCCTATCCCATTCACCATCCATCATGTCTTGTTGCTGTAGATCCGGCAGTCTACAATCATATTATATTCCTAACAAAGACCATACAGGACTGGATCTCAGGATGTGTCCTTGTGTTGGTCTTAAATCACTGCATCCCTGCCCCATGAATGAGGTCAACTGTTATCAGCCACAAGATCCTTCACCCAACATTGTGTTTCCCCCAATAATTCTACGGTGATGGAAAGTGAAGCCTCTAGCGACGTAGGTTGAAGCCTCCAAAGATAGAAGGTGAAGCCTCCAAAGAGGGAAGGTGAAGCCTCCAAAGAGGGAAGGTGAAGCCTCCAATGATGGAAGATGAAGCCTCCAATGATATAAGCTGTAGCTTCCAATGATGGAAGATGAAGCTTCCAATGATGGAAGCTGAAGCCTCCAATGATGGAAGATGAAGCCTCCAATGAGGGAAGGTGAAGCCTCCAATGATAGAAGATGTAGCTTCCAATGATGGAAGATGAAGCTTCCAATGATGGAAGATGAAGCCTCCAATGATGGAAGATGAAGCCTCTAATGAGGGAAGGTAAAGCCTGCAATGATTCAAGGTAAAGCCATCAATGATGGTAGGTGAAGTCTCCAATAATAGAAGGTGAAGTCTCCAATAATAGAAGGTGAAGTCTCCAATAATAGAAGGTGAAGTCTCCAATAATAGAAGGTGAAGTCTCCAATAATAGAAGGTGAAGTCTCCAGCAATATAAGGTGAAGTCTCCAACTATATAAGGTGAAGTCTCCAACAATAGAAGATGAAGCCTCCAATAATGGAAGGTGAAGCCTCCAACTTGTCCAGTCTTCCTTCCAGTCCCAATACTAAATGCCTAGTGAATGTCAAGCAACGTCATGGACATTAGCTGTAGATTTTGGTGGAATTCATCTCATGTTTATGGATAAGGAGCAAAGAAACCACAAACTGTGAAGACATGGCCATGACTTGTAAGTGGAATGTGTCTGCGCCACAATGAAAACTGTATTGAACAATAGAGCATGGAGGTCGTTACTCCTTATATTAGTCCCGGGGACTGCAGGAATAGTAGGACTGGAGGAAACAATGGCAGAACATGGCTCCTTTACAGAAATGGACAAAGTGAAACCCAAAAGAATCAGAGAGTCTGCTGAGACAGTCAACTGATTCCTTTTGGAGCAAAACCCATACCATTTGACCTTAAGTTATTGGTCTTTCTTCATTGACCCATTTAAGCTGACTTTGCTTCCCAAAAGATAAAAACATTGTCTATACTCTCTAGTGCCCTAGTGCCCTCTTCATCATCTCCTGACCTACCCCTGATCTCAGCTGCCCCCTTATTCCTATACTTCCACCCTCAGGTGTTAATAGAGCCTGGCTGTAGACATCTCCTGGGGTTTAGAGTTTAGTAGACTACATGTGTCACTTATTCTTCGGAGGTGTCTCACCAGTAGAGAATACATGTTGGTCTCTGTAGACCCAGCCAGCAATTCCTGCACAATGGTCATTCTCTGTACATGTCACCCCAGGATGGTTCCCCACAGTAGAGGAGACTCTCTGGGGGACAAGCGGATCTGGCCCTGTCTACCTCTTGGATGAGCACAGGATGCTCCACTGATCTGCTGAGAAGCTGTCCAAGGAGGAATATTAGTATGCTGGTGCTTCACTGATCCTGTTGTCCGCAGAGACCCCCCTGACCTTCAATGGTCTGTATGATGCACCTTCTCGCCCTCTTGGTAAAGTTTTCGGAGCAGAGAGTCTTGTTGTGATATTTCCCATCAGTCGTGGGTCTCCATCCTCCGTCTGCTGAGTCCCCGTTGCGTCGTCCAACTCATAAGTCTATGTTTTTGTAGATCAATCAGGCTATGTTTAGGTGGTTATTAGACTCGATGCCCATAGATGCCACTTCTAAGCCATGAAGTCTGGTGGCTCAGTGATTAGCTCAGTGCAGCATCTTGGCTCAATGGTTAGCACAGTGTAGCATGGTGGTGCGGTGGTCAGCACAGTGCAGCATGGTGGTGCGGTGGTCAGCACAGTGCAGCATGGTGGTGCGGTGGTCAGAACAGTGCAGCATGGTGGCTCAGTGATTAGCACAGTGCAGCATGGTGGCTCAGTGATTAGCACAGTGCAGCATGGTGGGTCAATGATTATCACAGTGCAGCATGGTGGTGCAGTGGTCAGCACAGTGCAGCATGGTGGCTCAGTGATTAGCACAGTGCAGCATGGTGGTGCGGTGGTCAGCACAGTGCAGCATGGTGGCTCACTGTTACACAGTGCAGCATGGGGGTCGGTGGTCAGCACAGTGCAGCACGGGGGCTCAGTGATTAGCACAGTGCAGCACTGGGGGGGGGGGTCAGTGGTCAGCACAGTGCAGCATGGTGGCTCAGTGATTATCACAGTGCAGCATGGTGGCGCGGTGGTCAGCACAGTGCAGCATGGTGGTGCGGTGGTCAGCACAGTGCAGCATGGTGGCTCAGTGATTAGCACAGTGCAGCATGGTGGCTCAGTGATTAGCACAGTGCAGCATGGTGGTGCGGTGGTCAGCACAGTGCAGCATGGTGGTGCGGTGGTCAGCACAGTGCAGCATGGTGGCTCAGTGATTATCACAGTGCAGCATGGTGGCTCAGTGATTATCACAGTGCAGCGTGGTGGCTCAGTGATTATCACAGTGCAGCATGGTGGCTCAGTGATTAGCACAGTGCAGCATGGTGGTGCGGTGGTCAGCACAGTGCAGCATGGTGGCTCAGTGATTAGCACAGTGCAGCATGGTGGCTTAGTGGTCAGCACAGTGCAGCATGGTGGCTCAGTGATTATCACAGTGCAGCATGGTGGAGCGGTGGTGATCACAGTGCAGCATGGTGGTGCGGTGGTCAGCACAGTGCAGCATGGTGGCTCAGTGATTAGCACAGTGCAGCATGGTGGCTCACTGGTTATCACAGTGCAGCATGGTGGTGCGGTGGTCAGCACAGTGCAGCATGGTGGCTCATGTTATCACAGTTTCAGCATGGTGGTGCTGTGGGTGAGCACAGTGCAGCATGGTGCACAGTGATTATCCAGTGCAGCATGGTGGCTCATGAATCACAGTGCAAGCATGGTGGCCGGTGGTCAGCAACAGTGCAGCATGGCTTCGTGGTCAGCACAGTGAGCATGGTGGCTCAGTGATTAGCACAGTGCAGCATGGTGGCTCACTGGGTTATCACAGTGCAGCATGGTGGTGCGGTGGTCAGCATAGTGCAGCCTGGTGGCTCTGTGATTAGCACACTCCAGCATGGGGGCTCCGTGTTTAGCACACTACAGCATGGTGGCTCTGTGATTAGCACACTATAGCAGGGGGGCTCAGTGATTAGCACACTACAGAATGGTGGCTCAGTGATTAGCACACTACAGCACGGTGGCTCAGTGATTAGCACACTACAGCATGGTGGCTCAGTGATTAGCACACTATAGCACGGTGGCTCAGTGATTAGCACACTATAGCACAGTGGCCCCAGTGATTAGCACACTACAGCATGGTGGCTCAGTGATTAGCACACTACAGCATGGTGGCTCAGTGATTAGCACACTACAGCTCAGTGATTAGCACACTATAGCACAGTGGCTCAGTGATTAGCACACTATAGCACAGTGGCTCAGTGATTAGCACACAAAACGCCAGTGGCTCAGTGATAGCACACTATAGCACGGTGGCTCAGTAACTAGCACACTACAGCATGGTGGCTCACTGATCAGCACAGGATAGTACGGTGGCTCAGTGATTAGCACACTACAGCATGGTGGCTCACTGATCAGCACAGGGTAGCTCAGTGGCTCAGTGATTAGCACACTAAACCACAGTGGCTCAGTGATTAGCACAGGGTAGAACGGTGGCTCAGTGATTAGCACACTACAGCTCAGTGATTAGCACACTATAGCACAGTGGCTCTGTGTTTAGCTCACTATAGCACAGTGGCTCAGTGATTAGCACACTACAGCACGGTGGCTCAGTGATTAGCACACTACAGCATGGTGGCTCAGTGATTAGCACACTATAGCACGGTGGCTCAGTGATTAGCACACTATAGCACAGTGGCTCAGTGATTAGCACACTATAGCACAGTGGCTCAGTGATTATCACACTATAGCACAGTGGCTCAGTGATTAGCACACTACAGCACGGTGGCTCAATTATAAGCACACGAAAGAAAGGTGGCTCAGTGATTAGCACACTAAAGAAAAGTGGCTCAGTGATTAGCACACTACAGCATGGTGGCTCACTGATCAGCACAGGGTAGTACGGTGGCTCAGTGATTAGCACAGTGCTCACTGATCAGCACAGGGTAGTACGGTGGCTCAGTGATTAGCACACTACAGCATGCTGGCTCAGTGGTTAGACTACAGCACAGCGGCTCAGTTGTTAGCACTGTACAGCATGGTGGCACAGTGATTAGCACACTATAGCACGTGGCTCAGTGATTAGCACACTACAGCATGGTGGCTCAGTGATTAGCACACTATAGCACAGTTGGCTCAGTGAAATAGCACACTACAGCATGGTGGCTCAGTGATTAGCACACTATAGCACGGTGGCTCAGTGATTAGCACACTACAGCAAGGTGGCTCAGTGATTAGCACACTATAGCACAGTGGCTCAGTGATTAGCACACTATAGCACAGTGGCTCAGTGATTAGCACACTACAGCACGGTGGCTCACTGATCAGCACAGGGTAGTACTGTGGCTCAGTGATTAGCACAATAAAGCACAGTGATAGATTAATCTGGAATTTAGACTGTGAGCCCCAATGGCGACAGGGAACAATGTGAATAATGACAATCTCTGTACAGCGCCATGGAATATTACGGCGCTATATAAATGGAAAAAGAAACCAATAAGCAGCAGGTGGAGCTGTGATGAGCAAACATTCATTATCATACTGCTAATAACATCCGTAGCATTATGTGTGGCTGAGAGCCCGTGATCACACATAGACCTCATACCCCCACTAATAGTCGGAGAACATGAGAACTTATGATAGAATTATTATAAATTCCTTGTAATTTCCAGCTTTTCAATGTCTCTGATACTTTTAAGGAGACAGCAGACCCCGCACCCCATGTGCTCTGCATCAGGCGGCTCCGGACTTGTAAAGGAGCCACTTAGGTCGGTCAATAATTTCACATTACACATAATCTACTTTTACATTATGACCCATCAAAGAAGTGGTTACTAAGTAGATTGGGCCCTAAGTGGAGGCGCGGCGCTGTAACTCGCTCCGGTCCCCGCGGACGGGGATGAATACAATTAGCAGTTGATTGAGGCTTCGAGCTCAGCCTTGGTGTGATCTTCGATTGATAGGACCAAGGAGGACGAAGTAATGGAAGATTAATGTATCGTCTTATACAAGGATGGAGAAGGCATTGAGCGAGGAGAGGGGGGTGGAAGGAAAAATGGAGTACTTAGAGGAGGGTAATGAAATAAGGCGACAGGATATGGACATATCTGTGAAAAGTATCAGCTCTTGGCTTCAAGTTGGGATCCGAGATTGAAAGAGCCAAGAAAGACCCAAAGAACCAAGATAGTAGAAGTTTTCGAGCCGTAGGCCACTTGATAGTATTAAGGTGGAGCACAGCTCCCAACAAGTCAAATAGTCAAGTGGGTTCTTCCACATGAACGAGTAACCCATTATAGGAGAATTCTAATGTCTAGCTGTAGACCAAGATCTATTGCTCCCCACTTAAGATCTCACGGTTGTGGTATGCTGGTCCCAAATCTAAGGTCACACTGTAGTTCAGTGTTTGGGTTCTCATTCTGAGGTCAACCTGTTGATTAAGATTTACTCTTGCCCATACTGAGGTCTACTTGTTGATTAAGATCAACTGGTACCAGCTTTAAGATCTATCTGTAGATTGAGATGATCTGTTCCTCACTCTGAGGTCTGTCTGTAGATTGATGTCATCTGCTCCTCACTCTGAGGTCTTTGTGAAGATTGAGATGAGTTGGTCTTCGCTCTGAGGTCTATATGTACATTGAGAAGAGCTGGTACAGACTCTGGGTTCTATATGTAAGTTGAGATGAACTGGTCCTCCCTCTAAGGCTTATCTGTAGATCAAGATCTACTGGTTCCCACTGTGAGGTCACCCTGTAGATTGAGATGAGCTGGTTCTAACTCTGAGGTCTATCTGTAGATCAATATGAACTGGTCCTCACTCTGAGGTCTATAAGAATATAAAAATGAGCTCGTACTCACTCTGAGGTCGAACAGTAGATTGAGATGAGCTGGTCCTCACTCTGAGGTCTATCTGTAGATCAATATGAACTGGTCCTCACTCTGAGGTCTATATGAATATTAAAATGAGCTCGTACTCACTCTGAGGTCTATCAGTAGATTGAGATGAGCTGGTCCTCACTCTAAGGTCTGTATGAAGATTAAGATGAGCTGATCCTCAATCTGAGATCTATCTCTAGATTGATATGAGCTGATCCTCACTCTGAGGTCTATCTGTAGATTAAGACAATCTGATCCTGACTCTAAGGTCCATCTGTAGATTAAGACAATCTGATCCTCACTCTGAGGTC
Source organism: Phyllomedusa bahiana (assembly GCA_025379985.1). Lineage (NCBI taxonomy): Eukaryota > Metazoa > Chordata > Amphibia > Anura > Hylidae > Phyllomedusa > Phyllomedusa bahiana. Next base: position 20,116 of record JAODAL010039135.1, read on the forward strand.
AATCTGTAGATCAATCTGACCTGGTACTCACTCTGAGGTCTATATGAAGATTTAGATGAGCTTGTACTCACTCTGAGGTCTATCTGTAGATTGTAATGAACTGGTCCTCGCTCTGAGGTCTATATGAAGATTGAGATGAGCTTGTACTCACTCTGAGGTCTATATGAAGATTGAGATGAGCTTGTACTCACTCTGAGGTCTATATGAAGATTGAGATGAGTTGGTCTTCGCTCTGAGGTCTATATGAAGACTGAGATGAGTTGGTCCTCGCTCTGAGGTCTGTCTGTAGATTGAGATGATCTCGTCCTCCATCTGAGATCTATATATAGATCAAGATCTAACCATTCCCACTCTGTGATTTACAGTAAATTGAATCTACTGGTCCCCAGTCTGAGACTTGTGCTTATATCGATTTCTACTTTTTGGCTAATTTACACCATTTTGATTGTCTCTTTCATTATGCCACGTTAATATTGGCTTTCTCTTTTCTTCAGGAAGTCTTGTTGAAGAGAGCAGCGGACCTGGTGGAAGCGTTATACGGAATGCCACACAATAACCAGGTGAGACTTTGTGGAACATGACCAGAGCATCATGTGAATGCACCAAGAGTCTTCCTTGTCCCAGAGAAAATAATTAGTGCCCATGGCGACATGTATGATCGGGCTTTTCGCCCGATTTCTTGCGTATCCTGCGCCTCCCGGCCCGATTCCCCCTGTCGGACGCAGAGATGCAGTGTTAGGCGCAGCGTTCGCCACTTTCAGCTGCGCCCCGCATGAAGGGGCAGGCAATGGGCGTGTAATGGGCGCAGTGTGGGCGCGATGTAGGCGTTCCGGGGCGGGTCGCGGCGCGCTCGAAAACCCCGAAGCATGTACGATGGCGGCTCGCCAAAGCGTGGCGCAATGCAGCACTCGCCAGCTCCGACAGTCAGACCAGGTTTATTTTGGTCTAAAGTCTCCGGCGGCGGTGAAGTGAAGCGAGATCGGAACATGCGAGGAATCAGAATAGGAGCGACAAAGACCCATTAAAACCTATGGAGAAGTTTTGACCAATCAGAATAGGAGCGACAGTGACCCATTATAACCTATGGAGAAATATAGACCAATCAAAATCAAAGGCGGGACAGTTCAAAATACAGTAAAAAGACAGAATTGAGCTGATTGGCTGAGCTAGCGGTGGCTTGGCTATCCCAGCCAATCAGAGCGCGAGCTACTTCTCCCATTATAGTCTATGGAGAGATGGGCGCTCTGAAATCTCGGCGCTCAGCGCCGTGCGGCATGGAGTATGAATAAAATAATCATTTTTATTAAGTGTAAAACATTATCAGATAAAGAGCCGAACCCTTCTTTACAAATAAAGCAGTTAAAATCCCTAACAACGCGTTTGTCACCGAGACCAGCGCTACATAGGGAATTGCAATAGAGAGAATTGCCGGGAAATACAGTAATTCAAATTGTTTAAGCTCTTCTCATTGGTCGGCATTAACCAGCCAATCAGAATAGGAGCGACAGTGTCCCATTATGTCCTATGGAGGAGAATTGACCAATCAGAATAGGAGCGACAATGTCCCATTCTGACCTATGGAGAAAAATTGACCAATCATATTCAAAGGCAGGACAGTTCAAAATACAGTAAAAAGGCAGAAACGAGCTGATTGGTTGAAGCGGTGGGGGCTCGTCCAGCTTAGCCAATCAGAGGGACTTACCAATGGATGACAGAGAGCAAGATGGAGGATGACAAGGGCATGAATTTAGAAGGATCAATGACTGGAATCCAGAAGTAAGACATCAAAAAACACCTCACCCTACGTACTAGCTTTCCTTAAATCTGTCCATGAGCTGTCCCTAGCACTGGCCCTAACACCAGACTTCCCTGGCCCTAGTCTATCCCTGACAATATGACTACCAATGTCCCTAAGCTATGCTGGCCATGACCAAAACAGAACCACCAAAGAGAACTCAGGGATAGAATATACTGTAAGACTGACACAGGGCAAAAAAGAAGTACAAGAAACTAACTGGGAACTGATAACCATTGAAAACAAGACTGACTGCTAGAAACAGAAGCTCTCAGCATATAATATATACTGCACCAGCTGCCCGGTGAGGCTCAGCTTTATAGAGGGCTAGCAATCAACCATTCCCACTAATAGAGCTCACATGTGCCGCCTGGTCAGCTGATAGTCCTGAGAGGGGTTTGAGGCTAGTGTGGAGCAACAGCTTCATCTGATGTAGTAGGAGGACTCCTGCCATTTTTAACATTCCCCCATCAATGAGCACAGTCGGGTCAGCCCAGTAACAATATATACATATATATAATGGCCCATTGAGTTCCCTAAGCTGCTTGGTTTTTGTGAGTCCATCTTGGGGTAGTAATATCTGAGAATACACTACTATCATAGTGAACCAGAGCTAACACCAGGCTTCTTCTGCTCATCCACTTAGGACATTATCTTAAAAAGAGCGGCGGACATTGCTGAAGCTCTGTACAGCGTACCCCGAAACTCCAACCAGCTTTCCTCACTTACAACCAACCACCACCATAGCGGGATGATGGGGGTCAACTCGTTTGGAAGTCAACTGGCCATCAACATTGCAGAATCTTCACAAACCTCCGATCAAGGTAAAGGAGGAAACGGTGAACTGGAGAGCTCTATTCACCCATGGAGATAACCATGACAGCCACTTGGACTAGTGTGTGATTCCTGTCCCCTTATGTTGACATGCTTTCAGGTTACTCCAGGAACACAAGCAGTGTCTCTCCTCGAGGTTACGTACCCAGCTCAACCCCTCAGCAATCCAACTATAACACCATCACATCCAGCATGAATGGCTATGCAGGAACTGGGATGACCAGTTTAGGAATACCGGCCTCTCCAAGCTTTCTTAATGGTTCCACTGCTAATTCTCCATATGCAAGTGAGTTTAAAGCCCATAGACATGTCGTAGACTCCATGTAGAAGGCACATTAGAGGATTAGCTATTTTCATTGTATCTGGGACCATCTTAAGATAGTCAACCAGGTTCCTCAACCTTCAAGGGTCCAACTGTGATACTAATAGTTTATATGAAGGACATAGGAGTTGGCACCATTGCTATTAAGCATTGAATCCCCAAATGTAGACCCATACCCCCATAGAAGTGACATAGATGTGGGAACCATTGCTATTAACCTTTGTAGCCCCAAATGTAGACGCATACCCCCCATAGAAGTGATGGTGACTACCTGATATGTTAGATATTAGAGGGTTTGCTGTTTTCATTGTATCTGGGACTGTCTTTAGATTGTCAACCGGGTTCCTCATCCTTCAGGGGTCCAATCATGATACTGATAGTTTATATAAAGGACATAGGTGTTGCTATTAAACATTGAATCCCCAAATGTAGACCCATACCCCCGATAGATATGATAGTGACTACCTAATGTGCTGGATATTAGAGGGTTTGCTGTTTTCATTGTATCTGGGACCTTCTTAAGATTGTCCACCAGGTTCCTCGTCCCCCAGGGGTTCAGTAGCATCAACTGTGATACTAATAGTTTATATAAAAGACATAGATGTGGGAACCATTGCTATTAAACTTTGTAGCCCCAAATGTAGCCCCATAGAAATGACAGTGACTACCTGATGTGCTGGATATTAGAGGTTCAATGGTTTTCATTGCATATGGGACCGTCTTAAGTTTTTCAACCAGGTTTCTCATCCCCTAGGGGTTCGGTAGCATCAACCGTGATTTCAATAGTTTATATAAAAGACATAGATGGTGGGAACCATTGCTATTAAACTTTGTAGCCCCACATTTAGTCATATCTGTCAGGTAAATCTTGTTAATAGAATTTTCATCTTATCTAAGGATGGAAAAAAAAGATCTATTTTTTAAACCAAATATTCTCCATTGATTCCTCAGTCATGCCCGCAAGTCCCCCACTTGGAGCTTCATCCATAACACTTCCATCCAGTGCAAATTCTGCCACTGCTGCCGGCGTCTTCTCCTTCTCTCCCGTCAATATGATCTCTGCTGTCAAGCAGAAGAGCGCCTTTGCACCTGTGGTGCGGCCTCAAAATTCTCCTCCACCGACCTGCACCAGCTCCAGTGCAAATAGTCTTCAAGGTAAGTAGCTATAACTAGTGGGCACCATTACAAAAGACATAGACGTTGTAGCCGGGTAGTGGACAACCGAATAACAAGTGCAGGTTTATTGCACTAAGAACTGTGCAAATGGGTCCATCAAAGCCATATAAAAACAGGAAAAACATAGGAGGCCTGGGGAGAGGGTGGAATAGGGTCTGCTATGAACCCAGATTGTGTCTGCAAAGATGATGTTAGATAATAAGTGCAATTGGGAGAGACAGCCAGAGACTAATCAACAAGACAGGTTGTATTTGGCTGCTAGGGACCCAGGTTGTGACTGTAGAGATGGTATCAGATTACTAGGTACTAGTAGAAGAGACAGACATAAACTAACCAGGGAACTCTGGACAAAATCGGGAGCAGAAGTAGCCAAGCAGCAGATTAAGTGGAGTCAATAAACCGAGCTGGGGTCAAAAACCCGTCAATATGTTAAAACCAGTAGAGTATGGATGATCCAAACCTGAGAGCAAAAGGGTAAATGGGAAACTGACCAGATTTAGAAACCAGGAGGGTATATAGACAAGGCCAGGGGTAATCAATGGGACAAAATGGAGCCAGGACACCGAACACAATGACAGACGAAGGGCAGACTAAGGGTCAGGTTAATTGAATGCCAGTTCAGGAGGCTCTGCTTCTCATCTCTGACTATGGTTTGGCCATTGGGCTTGAAAACCTAAAAGAGATGGGGTATTAACTCTTGGTTCCAGAAAGAAGGCTGTCCATGATGTGGGAGGAGAGATAGTTTGGAGAGGAGTTGACTGGTTGATAATTTGCCACTTACGCATTGTTGGCTCAAAGAATCAAATCAAAGTTATCTCTACACTTTGTCTTTATTTTCCTTCCAGCCATGACCGGCCTTATCGTGCCACCTATGTAGACTCCTCATCTCCAGATCATTGACTCGAGCTCTTCATATCCTGGACTCTCCTGGAGAACTGAGACTTGGATCTTCTGGGCAGTAGAACCTTGATGGTGATACAATATGTCTCCTATGTTACCATGTGGGATCCAAGGAATCTACATCTCCTCGATAACTCCCTTCTTGATGGGAAGGGTAGAAATTACATGGAAGAGGACAACGGTGCCTTTTCAGCTCTTCTTTTGATAGAGGACTCTTGTACATAAGGACCATTCTCTTCCTACATTACTCTGGTTGGACCATATTCCTCATCTCATATGGAATATTTCCCTGAATGCACTGCCTGGATCATCCTCCTTGAAGTGGTGACACTGGATTAAGTCGGAGATCCTGATATGAGGTGTGGAAGACAAAGATGGTGCTGACTCCTGGACGGACCCATCCGAGCTTCAGAACCTGATAACATAGGAGTGACCTTATCTCTTCGTCCTGACCTCTCCCCATCCAATAAGTCTTTTTAACGTGTGAATTATATGTTGTCGACCCTCGTGGTGAAGGGTGGAGGCGGGTTGTTTTATACTGCACTTTCTATACATTGTGGACGCGATAGACTTTCCTTTTACGTACAAGTTGTTTTTAATTAAATTATGTGAATACTTTTCCCATCTCTTCCGATCCTGTCCACCATGTCTGTACATTGAAGAAGAATCTACCCGACCTTTTTGTAGAGAAGACTGATTAATACTTGAGGGTAAACATTCATTCAGTCGGTTCCTCATGTGTCCTTCACCCCATAGTAGCGTGGCCCCCGCCTCCCGATATCAGCAACATGAGCCGTAATGACCCTGACTCGGTGGCCTTAGGCATAAGATACAAGGTTTAGGTTAGACACACAAAGTTGTGATTTTAGAACCAGAAGTAAAGCCCATAGACTCGTTCCATTATTTATGTCCTTCTATTTATTCCTCCCCCCTCATGAGCTCCAAGATCTGGGCAGTGATGTCCTACAGCCCCTGAAGGCCTCTCATTGCTACCTGGCCAGTGCAAAGCACTTCTCTCCTGCAGCTGTCCTAGTAACCAGAAGAACTGACACTCTGCTCGAAACAATGCACAACTTCTAATAGTTTTTTTTTTTGTTTTTTTTATTGAAGAAAAATTTTTTGACTGCACTTACTAATACCCCAAGATGAGGCATGTTTCTGGATGTGGTGGGTAAGACACATCCCAATACTTTATTCTTATTTTATTACATTTTTTTTCTTTTTTTTTTCATTTTCAGAACAAGTATCACGTGGGTTTACGACCTCCTTTGTTTGTTTCCTGAACGACCTCTTCTGATATTGCCTAGCAACCAGATGATTTCCTTGAGTCATATTGGCACTTATAGTACTACATGACATAGGTAATCTGTGGCCCACTCTTCACAATAGCTTTGCGCTCTGGACCATGGGGATAGAAGCAGAATTCAGGTGGGACAACCCACTTTAGTCATCAGTCATGTTGCTCAAATAGGTCTCTGCTCCATTATAGAGTAATTCAGCCAAACTTGTCAAAATATTAAGGTTTTGCAAAGTTCCATTAAAACCTAGAAAGAACCTACTGCAGCCCATTCCTACAAATTGCATGAGGTTAGGGTGAACTCTATCCCTAACCTTGATCTCCGATCCAACATCACCTCCAAGAAAACCTTATCCGTAGCCTGAAACTCTATCCCAACTTCAGTAATAACCCCATTTTAAACTCCAATCTAAACCATAACCACACATCAGCCCTAATCTCAAATCCAAACCTAACAGTAACTTTGACCCCATCTTCAACTCCAAAAACCTCAACCCTAGCTTGAAACCTATTTCAACTCCAACCATAATCCACACCCCATCCCTAATCCAAATCCAAGGAAAACTTAAATTGTATTCATACTCCAACCCTTACCCCACTCACATTGAACCCTAATCTCAAATCCAACCCCAACTGTAAATCCAACTTTATCCTAATTCCAATCCTATTCTAACCAGAATTCCAACATAAATTTAATCTCCGACCCTAATCTAGGGTTAGAATTTATTTCTCCACAAATTCTACCTAAATTTGATCTGGACCAATCCAAACTGCTGAAGTTTAGGTTTTATTTAACTCCGTCCAACCCAAACTCGAATCATAACCCCAACCCAAATTCCTTCTCCAACCTAATTTACGATTAAAATGTTTTTTTATGAATTTAATCTAAACATTTAGGTCAAATTTAACCATGACCCAAATATGAAGCGCTATCCCTCTACCATAACCTCAACTCCAAAAAGAACCCTAACCCTATCCCAACCCTAACCCTACTTGAAGCTCTAACCCACATGGAAGCCTAATCTTAAATCCACCCCCAATTGTAACTCCAACCCTATTTTCAACTCCAGAAAAACCTCAACTTTATTCCAACTCCATCCCAACCCCATTTGAAACTCCAACCCAAACGCTAGCCCTAACTTTAACCCTCATCTCAAACCCAATCCTAATTGTAGCTCCCACTTTAACTCTAAGAAAAACATCAATCCAAGATCCAACCTTATCCAAACACCAACCTTAACCCGTTTGAAACTCCAACCTCAACTCTAGCCAGAACCTCAATTCAGGATTAGGAATGATTTTTTTGCAAATTCCACCGAAATTTGGTTTGGGCTGACCCAGATTGCTAATATTTAGATCAAATTTAAGCATTATCCGAATATGAAGTGCTTTTCCCCAACTGTAATCTCAACTCAAGCCTGAAACCCTAAACCAACTCCACCCAAACCTCTAACCCCAACACTAATCCCATATACCACCCGAATTGTAACTCAAACCATAACCCAATTCCAAAAAAACTCTCAACCCTAACTCCAACCGTAACACTAATCTAAAATCCAACCCAAACTCTAACCATAACCCCAATCAGAATTCCATCTACAATCCTAACCTCAACTCCAAGAAAAACCTCAACTCTCAAAAACAACTTCAAATGTAACTCCAAAATCTACCAACTCCAACTGTAACCTTAACTGACTATCCAACCAAAACTCGAACCATAACTCCAACGCCAACTAAAACTGTAACCCAACCCTACTGTCAGACAACCTCAATTGTAACTCCAACCCTAAGTTAACTAAGAAAAATCGCAACCCTAACTCCAACCGTAACCCCAACTGAGTCTCCAACCCAAACTCCAACCATAAGCACAATGCAACCATTAATCTTAACCCCAACCTAAATCTGAAGTACAACCGCTAACTAGAACTCCAAGAAAAAATGCAACCTTAGCTTGAAAACCTATCTTAACCCCATTTGAAACTCCAAACCCTAACCCACAGCCCTACCTTAACCTCAAATCTAACCCCAATTGTAACTCCAGCCCTAACCTAATAAAAAACTCTACCCTAACTCCATTCATAATCCTAATTGAATCTCCAACCCAAAATAGAACCATGACCCCAATCCAAATTTCATATCCAATGCAAATTCTAATCTTAACCCTCACCCTAATCTCAAATCCAGCCCCAATTTTTACTCCATCTCTAACCTAACTCTAAGAAAAATCTGTACCCTAACTTTAACTCTACCCCTAACTGAATTTCCAACCCAAACTTAAACCATAATCCCAAACCAAATTCAATCTCCAACTCTAACTAAAAATCCAACCCATCCTTTAACCCAAGCCCTAATCTCAAATTGTATCTCCAACCCTAACCTAACTTTTAGACAAATCTCAACTCTATCTTCAACTGAATCTCCAACCCAAACTTAAACCATACCCCCAACCCCCATTCCATCTCCAACTCTAACTAAAACTACAACCCAAACCCTAATCTGAAATACATCTCAAATTGTGTCTCCAACACTAACCTAACTATTAAGAAAAATCTCAACCCTAATGGAAATTCCAAGAGAAACTCAAACCATAACCGCAACCCAAATTCCATCTCCAACTCCAACTAAAACTCCAACCCATCCTTTAACCCAAACCCTAATCTCAAATACATCTCAAATTGTATCTCCAACCCTAGCCTAACACTAAGAAAAGTCTCAATGCTAATGGAAATTCCAACCCAAACTCAAATCATAGCCTCAACCCAAATTCCATCTCCAACTCTAACGAAAACTCCAACCCATCCTTTAACCTAAACCCTAATCTGAAATACATCTCAAATTGTATCTCCAACCCTAGCCTAAATATAAGACAAATCTCAAGCCTAACTTCAACTGAATCTCCAACCCAAACTTAAACCATAACCCTAACCCAAATTCCATCTACAACTCTAACTAAAACTCCAACCCATCCTTTAACCCAAACCCTAATCTGCAATACAGCTCAAATCGTATCAACAACCCTAACCTAACTATAAAACACATCTCAATCCTAATGGACATTCCAACCCAAACTCAAACAATAACCCCAACATAAATTCCATCTCCAACCCAATTTAGGGTTAGGAACAAATTTTTTTGAGTTGTGCCAAAAATTTGTCTGGGGGCCCACCTGACTTACTAAGTAATTGACTATATAGTCAAGTTTCTCTTGGATTTGTTTAGACTTGACTTTTAGGCTACGTTCACATCTTTATGCAGCTGGAATTATCGATGGTTTTCGAAATCTGTAACCAAAAACATTAAACAGTTCTTTGGGGCGGAGTCCCTGGTGGTTTGCCCACCAGGGTTGGCCCTTGAGTGGGGCTTAAAATTTTGTGGCCTAAAAAAATTTTTACCTTGGTTTCTACCCCAAATTTTCTTCACGAGTCCAAAATAAAGAAAACCCAAATGGGGAAGTAAAAATAAGTGGTGAGAAGAGGGAAAGTTTGTTTCCCACCTTCCAAGGCCGCAGTCGGGTTTTTTTGGAAGCGGGTCGGCCCCCTACGGCATCTGTAAGTGAGAACATTCGCCTGAAGTCAGGGTTTCCTGAGGCTCAGGGTTGGGTCCGAATCTCCAAAAGTTTAAAAAATTTCTTGTTTTTTAAACCCAAACGTAATCGCAAAATGTTTCATATTTCCAATAAATTCTGGGGATTATTTTGCTGTTTTTTTCCATTTAAGGGTTTTTAAAACAATAAAAGGGAAATTCCCGGCTTGGAATGGCATTGGGACAATGGAACATTTTGGTAACCCCTAATAAAAATTTTTTTCTAGTCTTAATACCAAAATTTGGGGGTTTTGTTTACTAGCGCGTCGTGTTCTGGGGAATTTGATATTTTTGGAAAAGGAAAATTTTAGCCCGTTTTTGTCCCCGAAAGGAGAAGAGAACAACGTTCCAGATATTACGTCCTGTGATGACGAAGAGGTGAGGACCTGCCTGGACGGCCCGCGAAGTGGTTAAATTTGGGCTGTAAAGGGGAAACTGTAGATATGGGGGGGTTTTGATGGGGCCCGAGTGATATGAAACCCAAAACCATGGCCCCAATTTTCTTAGTTTAAATATTTTTCCCTACCCTCAAACCCAAAAATTTTACAGCAGCCACATAAAGGGGTATGGATACCACGGGGATGTAAAGATGAGGGTTTTATGGAACCCGCCCCCGTATGTCCCGAGGTAGTTTAATTTAGGGTAAGGTATAGACAGGGTGTATAGGTGGTATATTGGGAGTGTATGGATTTCGGCCCGGGGTGTATTGTTGTAGTATTTGGGTGTATGGATACAGCAAGGATATAAAAGAGTAGATTTGGAGGGGGATGGATACGCACAGGGTGTATAGAGTAGTATATGGGGGTGTATGGATACCCGCCCCGGGTGTTTAGATGTTGTATATGGGTGTATGGAACAGACAGGGGAAAAATAATGTAGATATGGAGGGATGGGGAACCCGAAAAGGGTTTTTGTTGTATATTGGAAATGTTTGGAACAGCCCCAGGGTGTATTGATGTAGTATATGGGGGTGTATTAAATAAGACAGGATGTTTAGAGGTAAATTTTATGGAGTGTATGGATAAAACACAGGGGTGTTTAGATGTTGTTTGGAGTGTGGATACAACACAGGATGTTAAAATTTAGTTTTTTGAGTGTATGGATACAAACACAGGTTTTATAGTTTTAAATATTTGGAGTATATGGATACAGCACAGGATGTATAGAGGGGTAATAATTTTGGGGGTGTATGGGGGTCGCACGGATGTATGGAGGGTTTGTATATGGGGGTGTTTGGTTTTCAGCCGGATGTTTTGTGTAGTAAAAGGAGTGTATGGTTTCAAACCAGGTGTATAGAAAGTAGTATTTGGAAATGTTTGGTACAGCACAGGATGTTTGTTGTATATTTGATGTAGGTCGCACAGGATGTAAGTTTTGATTTGGGAAGTGTTGGATACAGCACAGGATGTAAGATGTAGTATTTGGGTGTATGGATTTCAGCACAGGAGGGATTGATGTAGTATATGGGGGATGGAAAAAAGCACAGGATGTATAGTTTTAGTTTTTTGGAGTGTATGGATTTCAGCACAGGGGTGTATTTTTGAGGTAGTTTTTGGAGTGTATAGTTTTGACAGGATGTTTTTGATGTAGTATATGGATGTTGGATACAGCAAAAGGAAGTATTTGATGTGAAAATTTTTGGGGTACAGCACAGGAGGGTTTTGAGTAGTATATGGAGTGTAGGATACAGAAAAGGATGTTTTGATGTAGTATAGGGTGTATTGGGTACAGCACAGGTATATAGAGGTGTTTTGGGGTGTATGGAAACAGAAGGAATTTTGATGTAGTATTTGGAGGATATGGGTTTCAGCAAAGGATGTATGGGGGTAGTATATGGAGTGTATGGATACAGCACGGATGTTTAGATGTTGTATATGGAGTGTATGGGGTTTAAATTCAGGATGTATAGGGTGTAGTAATTTTTGTGTTGGATACAGCGCAGGATGTTTGATGTTGTATATGGAGTGTATGGGTAAAAGACAGGATGTATAAAATGTGGTATATGGGGTGTTTGGATACAGACAGCATGTATAGATGTAGCATTTGGAATGTATGGTAAGAAAGGATGTATAAAATGTTTGGGTTTTTGGAGTTATGGTTTCAGCCAGGATGTTTAGATGTTTGTATTTGGAGTGTATGGGTACAGCAAGGATGTATAATGTGGTTATGGAGGTTTTTAGATACAGACAGGTTTTTAGATGTGGTATTGGAGTGTTTTAGGGTACGAAAGGGTTATGATGTAGTTATGGAGTGTATGGAAAACCGCACGGGATGTATAGATATGTATATGGATAGAGCACGGATGTAAAAAGTAGTATTGGGTGTAGGATACAGCACAGGGTGCATAGATGTGGATATGGAAATGTAAAGGTTTCAGCCAGGTTTTATTGAAGTTGGGATATGGAGTGATAGGGTTTCAGCCAGGATGTATAGATTTTGGGATTTGGGTGTTTGGGTACGCAAAGGATTATAGATGTAGTATATGGGTGTATGGTTTCAGAAAAGGATGTTTTAGTTTTTGGGAGTATATAGTATGTATGGAACAGCCAGGGTTGGGTTTTTGGGTTTTGGGGAAAATTTGGGGGTGTTATGGATTAACAACCCCAGGGGGGGTTTTTTTGAGGTTTTGTTAATTTTTGGTTTTTGTTTGGGGATACAGCACAGGGATGTATAGATGTGTATATGGAGTGTATGGATAAGCAAAGGGTGTATTGATGGTCTTTATGGAGGGGTATGGATTTCAGCACAGGGGTGATAGATGTAGAAAATGGAGTTTTAGGATACAGAAAAGGATGTTTTTGAGGTAGTATTGGGTGTTATGGATTTCAGCCAGGATGTATAGATGTTGTTTAGGGGGTGTATGGATACGCCCAAAGGGGGTAAAAAGGTTTTAGTATTGGAGTGGATGGTTTCAAGGGGAAAGGATGTATTTGTGTGATATTTGGATTTTAGATACAGCCAAAAAATGTATTGAGTAGTTTATGGGTTTTATGGATACAAACACCCGGATGTAAAAGAGGTAGTATATGGAGTGTTTGGATAGCAACAGGGTGTTTAGATGAAATATATGGGGATGTTATGGGTTTCAGAAAAGGGTGGAAAAGATGTGTATATGGGGTTTTAGGTTTAAAACACAGGAGTATAGATGTGATATTTTGGGTGTTTGGATTAAAACCCCAGGATGGTTTTTAGTTTTATATGGGTGTATGGTTTCGAAAAGGATGGTTTTGATGTAGTATTTGGGGGTTTTTGGGTTTCGCACAGGATGTATTTTTTGTCGTATTTTTGGGGTGTATTTGGGTTTCAGCACAGGGTGTTTTTTTTGTTTTAGTATATGGGGGTTTGGGGTACAGAAAAGGTGTAAAAGAAAGTAGTATATGGAGTGGGTTTGGGTACGCAAAGGGGTGTATTGTTGTAGTATAGGGTTGTTTGGGTTACGACAGGATGTATAGATGTAGTATATGGGGTGTATGGATAAAAGCAAAGGTTGGGGATAGATGTGATATTTTGGAGGTGTTTGGGGGAACCCGCCCCGGGTGTTAAAAGTTGGGGATATATGGGGTGTATGGATACAGCACAGGATGTTAAAATGTAGTATATGGAGTGTATGGATACAGCACAGGGTGTATAGAGGTTGTTTTTGGGGTGTAGGATTTTAGCACAGGGATGGATTTGTATGGTTTAGGAGGTATGGATTCAGCACAAATGTATGATTTTAGGATTTTGGGGTGTTTGGTTTAAACACAGGATGTTTAAAAATGTAGTATATGGAGTTTTTTGGTAAGCACGGATGTTTTAGAGGGAGTATTTGGAGGTATTGGGTACAGCACAGGATGTATAATTTTAGGATATGGAGTGTTTTTTTTTGGGTACGCACGAATTTATAGATGTGGTTTATGGGTGTATGGTTTTCAGCACGGATTTTTATAGATGTAGTTTATGGAAATGTATGGTTTCGCAAAGGATTTTAAAAGATTTTAGTAATTGGGTGTTGGATACAGCACAGGATGTATAGATGTAGTTATGGATACAGCCCGGGGGGTATAGATGTTTGTATTTGGAGTGTAGGATACGTTTCAAAGGGGTTTTTGATGTGTATAAAGGAGTGGGATGGTACTGAAAAGGATGTTTAGTTTTTGTTTATGGGAAAGTATGGGTTTCAGCACAAAGGGTGTATAGATGGGAGTAAAATGGGTGTATGGTTCAGCCCCAAGGGGGGGTTTTAAGTGTGATATTGGAGGGGGTGGATACAGCACAGGATGTATTGATGTGGGGATATGGAGTGTAGGATAAAAACCAGGGGTGTATAGATGTTTTGTTTTTGGAGTGGGATGGTTTAAAAACACGGGGTTTTTGTTTTAGTATTTGGGTGTATGGGTTACTCACAGGATTTAGATGTAGTTTTGGGGTGTTTGGATACAGCCAGGGGGTATAGATGTAGTATATGGAGTGTAAGGATACAGACGGATGTTAGTGTTGTATATGGGGTGTATGGGTAAGCACAGGGTGTATAAAATGTGTTTATGGAGTTATGGATACGGAAAGGGTGTATAGATGTAATATATGGGGGTGTATGGGGTTTCAGCCGGGTTTTATTTTGATGTTGGGATATGGATACAAACACAGGGGGGTTTAGGGTGTAGGTTTTGGAGTGTATGGGTTTTCGACAGGATGTATAGATGTGGTATATGGAGTGTATGGAAAAAGCAAGGTGTTTAGTTATGGGGATAGGGGGGTTTATGGATACAGCACCCGGATGTATAGATGTTTGTAAAATGGAGTGTTTTGAATACGCCCGGTTTTTTAGATGTTAAATATATGGGTGTATGGATACAGCACAGGTTTATAGATTTTGTATATGGATTGGGGCACAAAGGGGGTATAGAGGTAGTATATGGGGGTTGGTTTTCGCACAGGATGTTTGATGTGGGGTTTATAGAGTGTATGGATACAGAAAAGGGGTGTATAGGGTGTAGGGTTTTTGGCTGTATGGATTTTTGCCAGGATTTTTTAAAATGCAGTATTTGGGGGGTGTAGGTTTCCAAGGGACAGAATGATTGATGTAGTTATATTTGGAAAGTTTGGATACCAGTTCAAAGGGTTTTATTTGATGTAGTATATGGAGTGTATGGATACAGCCCCAAGGGTGTTAAGTTTTAGTATTTTGGGTGTATGGATACAGAAAGGATGTATTGTGTAGGGTTTTGGAGGTTTGGATCCCGAAAAGGGTGTAAAGATGTGGGATATGGAAATGTATGGGTTCGAAGGGTGTTTTTGAGGTAGTATATGGAGTGTATGGATACCAAAACGGATGTTTAGTGGGAGTATCGGAGGTTTGGTTTCGCAAAAGGATTGGGATAGAAAAAGGTATTTGGAGGGGGTATGGTTTCAAACAAGGATGTTTTAGATGTAGTATATGGGGTGTAAAAGGGGTAAAAAACCAGGATGTATTGATGTAGGATATGGGGTGTATGGATTCAGCACAGGGTTTTTTAGTTTTAGTATATGGAAAACGCCCCAGGATGTTTAGATGTTTTTTATATGGAGTGTATGGGTACAGCACGGATGTATAGATGTAAATTTATGGGGGGTTTTGATACAGCACAGGGGGTGTATAAAATGTAGAAAATGGAGTGTCAAAGGGTACAAACACAGGGTGTTTAGTTTAGTATAAAGGGGGGTTTTATAGATACAGCAAAAGGATTTTTATGATGTTGTTTATGGAGAGGGGGTTGGGATACGAACCAGGTGGTATAGTTGGGTTTGGAGTGGGGGGGGGATACAGCACAGGAAAGGGGGAGTTTTGGTATATGGGTGTAAATTTAAACTGGAAAGGGTGTTTTTGGGTGTTTGTAAATGGGTGTATGGATACAGCAAAAAGGGTGTTTTTGGGGGTAGTATATGGAGGGGTATGGATATAGCCAGGATGTTTAGATGTAGTATATGGAAATGGGATGGAAAATTGCACAGGTGTATAGAGGTTGTTTATGGAGTGAGGGGTAACAGCACCCGGGTGTAATTTTGTTTTAGTATATGCATAGTTGATAACTTTTGAAAGTGAAAAAGCGGAGATTTAGTGGGCGGCGGGTAGCGGCCCGCGGCAAAAATTTGCATGGAACGCCCCCTTTGTCGGGGCCCCCCTTCAAAAAGCCCACCCCTCCACCTAAATGCATAAAAGGCTTTGGAAGAAAAGCCCCGTAGATCCATGCCAGGAGGCCCCCCCCAAACCAGGGATGCCCCTTTCAGGTGGTAGTGCCCCCCGTGCCAAATAGATCCCCCCTCTGTAGCAGGTAGAGCCAAATTTGTAGCCAGGTGATGCCCCCTTTTGTTGCCGGAGGTGCCCCCCTTTGTTAGCCGGTAGGGGCCCCCTTGTTAGCCGGGGGGTGCCCCATTGTTGCCCGGGGCCCCCTTGTTTTCCAGGGAGTGCCCCCATTGTTGCCCGGTATTTTTCCCCACTTTTAGCCCGGAGTCCCCAAAACTTTTAGCCAGGTAGTGCCCATCTGTTCCAGGTGGTGCCCCCTTGGGGTTCCAGGTAGTTCCCCCATTGGTTCCGGTAGTGCCCCCATTTTTTTGAAAGGGAGGCCCCATTTTTAGCCAGGTTTGGGCCCCCATCTGTTAGCCCGGAGGCCCCCATCTGTTAGAGGTATTTTCCCCCCCTTGTTGCCAGGTAGTGCCCCCTCTGTTGCCAGGTATGCCCCCCGTTGCCCCGGTATCCCCATCTGTTAGCCAGGGAGTGCCCCCATTGTTGCCAGGTAGGCCCTTGTTAGCCAGGGGTGCCCCCTTTGTTGCCAGGAGTGCCCCATTTTTTTGCGGTGTGCCCCCTCTGTTTTCCCGGTAGTGCCCCCCCTTGTTTGCCCCGGTAGTGCCCCTCTGTTGCCAGGGATTTTCCCCCTCTGTTGCCAGGTTGTGCCCCCTCTGTTAGCCAGTAGTGCCCCCCCTTTTTACCAGGTAGTGCCCCCCCTGTTGCCCGGGTTTGCCCCCTCTGTTGCCCGGTAGGCCCCATCTGTTAGCCCGGGGATGCCCCCCTCTGTTTGCCAGTGATGCCCATTGTTGCCGGGGGGATGCCCCCATTTTCCCCGGTATGCCCCATTGTTGCCCGGTAGTGCCCCCTCTGTTTCCGGTAGTTGCCCTCTCTGTTAGCCAGGTAAAGTCCCTTGTTGCCCGGGAGTGCCCCCTCTGATGCCAGGTTGGCCCCCCATTATGCCAGGTAGTGCCCCCATTGTTCCCGGTGTGCCCCCCTTGTTTTCAGGTAGTTGCCCTTTTTGTTAGCCCCGGGAGGCCCCCTAAAGTAATAAAAATAAAAAAATAAAAACCAATCACCCACCAGGCTCCTGCAGCGGGCCCGCTCCCCCCGTCTTCAGCGGCGGGGGTTTGGGGGCAGCCGCGGTACCCCCCTGCAGCCGCGCGTACTTCCCCCTGCGCCGCTGACCTGTATGCACGGGGGCAAGGGGCCGTACATCAGGGAGAGGGGGGGGGGCGATCCCTCCTCCCCCCTCCCGCCTTTTAACCCGGGCGGGTGGCGGCCGCTGCGGGGGCTGCCCCGCCTGTAGGAGCGGCCCCCGGGCAAGGTAGCCACCCCGCAAATTTGCGCCGCGGTAATTTTAATAGAGGGGAGTAATGGGTGTAGGATACAGCACAGGATGATTGATGTGTATTTTAGTTTATGGATACAGCACAGGGGGTTTTAGTTTTATATATGGAGTGATGGATCAGACAGGGTGTATAGATGTATATATGGAGTGTTATGGTACAGACAGGATTATAGATTAGTATTGGGTGAAAAGGATCAGCGCAGGATGTATAGATGTAATAGGAGTGTTGGATACAGACGGAAAGTATAGAGGTGTATTGGAGTGTAGGAAAAGCACAGGGTATAGAGTAGTATCGGGTGTATGGATACAAACAGGATGTAAGATGTGTTATGGAGGTTTGGATACAGAAAAAGGGAGTTTAGTTAGTTATGGAGTGTTGGATACAGCAAGGATTATAATATAGTATATGGGTTTATGGATACAGACGGGTGTTTAATGTAGTATTGGAGTGTATGGATACAGACAGAAAGTATAAAAGTAGTTATGGAGTGTATGGAACAGCACAGGATTATAGTGTATATTTGGAGTGTATGGCCGCAAGGGTATAGATGTAGTATATGGATACAGCCAGGGGGGTTTTAGATGTTGTTATGAGTGTATGGATACAGCAAAGGGTGTATAGAGTAGTTATGGAGTGATGGATCAGCACAGGTGTAAAAGATTTAGTAAATTTTGGGGTGAGGATACAGACAGGATGATAGATGTAGTATTGGGTGTATGGATACAGCACAG
>JAODAL010039136.1:0-38345 GCA_025379985.1 Phyllomedusa bahiana
GGGGAATCTAGTTAAAGGGTTTAAAGGAACGGGGAGGCTTTTTGGATAACCCTCTGGGTTATGGTAGGGCCACAGAGTCTTTATAAAAAAATGAAATATTATATCATTACAAATTTTTTGGACGCTTTGTTGTATGTTGCCTTTACATCTGGGTCTACTTGTCTTTTTTATATTTTTTTTCACATGCTTTTCCACTAAGGTTTTTGTTTTAGTACATGTTTTTTTATTTTTTATATACGTTTTTGCGTGTATTTTTTAAGATGTTTTTAATTGTCTGCTTTACCCGCTGGCGCGGTTCACTGGTTTTGCGACCTCGTCATTCATCTTTTTGCCTCATACTTATGCATTTGCATTATATTTATCATTTTTATTATGTAATATTATTCTACATGTCTTATTTCTTACAAATATTATGCGAGTTTTTATATATATATATTTAAAATATATTTATATTTTTATTTTATAAATATTATATTTTTATTTTTTTCCGTTTTTCATTTCATTTGAGTAAGCAGCTTTAACCCGGGGTTTTTTTTTTACGGTCTCTGAATTTTTTTTTTTAAATACATTTACATGGGGCTTGCTGTTAAAAGGGAAAGGTTTTCGATAATGTACGTTTCCTGTTACTCACATTCAAGTCTTTATTGTTCACAGGCTTATTCAAGCCGAAATTTGGGGGGGGATTTCGCCCCCGTTACGGCTTGAATAAGGGGGGGATGCCCCATAAATAATTGCAGTCACTTTTCCCCCCCCGCGGCGCTTCTGAGTGGGGAGGACGAGGGAAATCCTTTGTTTTCTAGGGAAACTGTGGTTACCGTAATGACAGGAACGGATTGGACCCGTACTGCAGCGCAAAACCGGCCGGGTCGGCTCCATCCACGCCCAAAAAAGCCGTGTGCGGGCCTTTAGACAGACAATTTCTTTTTGAACACATTTACCATGGGCTTGCTCGTTGCGGGAAGTCGTCAGATAATGATTCCGGTTTCCGGCACCTAGTTTGAAGTGTCCCGGGGGCCAAAAAGGGTGAGACAGTGTTTTTGTTGTTACACATGCCTTAAACATAAAAAACGGGTTTCTTTTTTTTTGTATGCTATGATTTAGGGAAATCTGCTTTGCTGCCCCCAAAAAGCGTCATCTGAGGTTCACCCAAGGGGGCTTGTCATCACATGTGCCTTGCATATGCATATTTTTTTATGAAGATTAATAATTTTTTGTGCTTTTAATGCTATTTTTGGGAATTGCTGGATGTTTTTCGTTTCATTGGATGTTTACACTTGACCGGGGTGGATCCTGCATTTTTCCGTAGGTGGGGGCTCAAATTTTTTTTCTTTTCCAAGAAAAAACCTGGAGAAGAAAAAAAAAAAATCTTGACGGGGAAACCCCTGTCCCCGCTTGGAGGATAGGGAAGGCAAAGCAAAGGGGTCTTCAGGGACACAAAGGGATCTTCCGCTTTAGGTGGCCAAGGGTTTTGGGTTGTTGCCTTCTTGTTTAAAGCCGTTGGGCACCAGGGTGGGGAACCGAGGAATAAATGCAATAATAAACCCCAGAAAACATTGGACAGCCCAGAGATCAACTGCCCCTGGGTGTTTGAAGAATCGCAGAGATTTTTTTTGGGTCCATTTTAAGTCCAAAATAGTTTCCCCGGAAGATTAGACTGGTTTGCTGAAACAGGTTTTAAGTTTAGGAGAGACAATTGGTTGAGCCATTTAAGAAACCCAAATTTACGTGGACGGTGAGACTATAATCGAGGCAAAGAACGAATATTGTCAAGTAACCACCCCACAACATATAGAAGTTTCAAATTTTTTGACGAAACTTTTGGGAAAAAGCCGGGGTGTTGAAAAAGTCAAATAGCATCTCAAGATTCAAAGTGTCCATCACGGGTGTTAAAAGCTCTCTTCCCCTCATCGCCCTTTTTGATGAAAAGCCAGTCGAAGAGCTCGGGTTAATGGGAGTGGACATCGTTTTTTTTAGGGACTTTTAAGCCCCCCGTAATCAATACAGGGGCGGGGGTGAACATCTTTTTTTCCCCAAAGAAGAACCCGGCACCAGCTGGAGAGGAAGACTTGTGGGTAAAGCCTTTGATGTAAGCAGACATGGCCTGGGTGTCAGGCATGGACTGTGGGTAGACTCTATACTGAGAAGGCATTGTGCTCGGCAGCAAGTCAATAGGACAGGTCTGTGGAGGTGAAGAGATCTCGGCTTGCTTCTCACAGAAGACATCAGCATACTCCTGGTATGGCGAAAGAAGACCCAGTAGTGGAGTGGGAGACCATAAGAGGCAAAGTGGTCGAGGAGCCATAAGACAGTGGGAATGGCAGTTTTTGTCCCCAGCATGTGTCCTCTCCCATTTGCCACTTGAGGATGGGAGAATGACGTTGTAACCATGGAAGACCCAGATGAACTTCAGATGTACCAAAAAACAACACATACACAATACCATTTTTCCACTATGTAATGCCCCCACTTGGAGAGTCAGAGACTCAGTGCGAAACTGAAAGGAGTCTCTCAAGTTTACTCTGTTGATGGATGAAATGAATAATGGCTTGTCCATACGGACCACAGGGAGACAAAAACTTAGAATCCATGAGGCGTCCACAAAATTTCCCACTGATCCAGAAGCTAGAAGGCCAAGGCTTGAAATGTGGTACGAGAGAAGAACCGGCATGGTCAGACATGGAGTGGTGGTCTCATACTTTAGGACGCCTCTTCCATGAAGCCTAGGTGTGAGAGTTTCCAGATGCAGTGGGCACTCTCTAATGAAGTGTTCGAGGCCGCCGCATTATAAGGAGCTACTGGCAATGATAGTGCGTTCTTCCACGCCTATGTGGGCTGTA
This sequence comes from Phyllomedusa bahiana, assembly GCA_025379985.1. Lineage (NCBI taxonomy): Eukaryota > Metazoa > Chordata > Amphibia > Anura > Hylidae > Phyllomedusa > Phyllomedusa bahiana. The sequence continues at coordinate 2,838 of JAODAL010039136.1, forward strand.
TCCACTTGCATAGGTTCATTAGTAAATACCATGGAAAGAGGAAGTGGAGGCCTTTGAAACATCAGTGGAGCCTTTGAAACATCAGTGCGAGGCGTGGAAGTCAGTGTGGCCAAGCAGTTTCGCAGGTGGAGCTCTTGTTGTTGCTCAGAGAAATCGAATGTTGACTGGGGTGGCTAGACGAATAGCTCGTCCAATGAAGAAGACAGGTCTCAAGCAGCCAGTTCAACCTTAATCCTTCAGCGAGGCCCTGAAAGAAAGTGCAAACAAGAGCCTAGTTATTTCACTCAAGCTCTGAGGAAGCATGTGGAATTGGACTGCATATTGGCCCACTATTGGTGGAATCACCTGATTCAAGTGAAGGCAGAGGTGCAGCAGCAGAAGATGCATGTCTAGGTTCCCGAAGATACTGCAGAACGCCTGTAGGAGCGCTTCGATATTTGCTGTCATCTCCATGTGAATGGAGCATTAACTGAGGAAGCCCTGCATGTATTCGTGTTGCCGTCATAGGATGACGGGAGAGACGGTGCAATGTAGATCCAGCCAGTGTCACAAGAACAACCGTAGGCAGAGTTTGCCACTGGTGGGGATGCTGCCATGGTTGCTGGCAGACGTTGCAGCAAGGCTTTACCTCTTTGAAACCAGTTGGTCAACATGTTGGCATTGTTGGGCCACAGCAGGAGTGACATCTCGGATGTCGGGTAGAGGCACCCTAGCAAAATCCATGGCTACTTCGTACTGTCAGGACCGGAGGTAGATTCACGGACTAATGCAAGTGGTGGTACAAGCCATGTCAAGGAGCAGAGTTTAAGTAGTTCCGGTGTTCACCAGAGCCCGATGCACGGCAAGATGTACTTGTGGCGGCTGGAGACTACCAGGTCGATACCCCTGATGTGACTAGCTTGCGGTGGCATCCAGGGTGCAGCATGCTACAGAATCGGCAGGCAGATATGTGGTAAGGAACAGGCAGAAAGGTCAAGGCAAGTGGTCAGGAGAACGGGTACATAAGTCCACATAACTTCTGATTACATTTGTTACTTCCACTTTCTTATCTTTCTTTACACGTTTAATTTTTTCCTCTATTTATGTTCATATCTCCTTTTTCATTTGTGTATTTATATAATACTTACTGAATACAAGTCAAAGTAGTAGATGGATCGGGTCTCTGCTGAGATCTGTGGCAATTGCGCTTGCATCCTCTATACTACACTGTGCCTGCGTGGGCATTCATCCTTTCCTACACTAGTACATATCGGGGGGAACTGAAAGCGTGCACGTCTCTTGAACACCGACCCCATACCCAATCATGACACCTCTTCCTTCGTCGCATAGTTACTAAACGGCCAATAAGACTTCTGCCCTTACCTTCACCAATCTTAGGTCACAGATACTTGTGTGATATGCTTGAAAAAGACCAAGCCAAGGTTGAAACACTGCATGTATTTTTGGAGGAATAAAAATGGAATTTTAATCTTTAAAACCCGCTCGATGCCGTCTCTTCATCCTGTTGCTGTGTAAGATTTTTTAACCTCGTGAATTCAGGGGATGGAGGCTGTTTTATCCTGCCTGACACAACTGTGCTGCTGGCTGGATCCAGTCTTTATTTTGCCAATTAAGAACCTCGGGATACCATCCCAGACAGTTTGACTTATTTTGGAAGGTTCAACAAAACTTTGAAGGCAATGTTGAAAAAGCTAGTAGAGAAGGACAGTTAGAGGACCGGGACTGCCTACTTCTGGTACTTGTTCCCCGACCTCTACAGCATGAATTATTGTACGGCAGACTCCCTAAGGGTTACTGCTTTTGGGCTAAGGAGACATGGGAAAAATGAGGTTATCCCTATAAGTATCATTATGCATGGGGCCCCAGATCCCGGAGAGGAACCCCAAATTGTTATGCCCATTGGGAGGACATAAAGGCGTAGGGGGGTCCATGCTGAGTTTTACAATCGGTTACCAGGGTTAGACAGTTCCACCCAGGGGATTGGGGTGCTTAATTAAAAAACATATATAAGACATATACTCACGCCCCTGCAGCAGTCTTTTGGCAACCAGCTGTAGCCTTGATTCCCGCTCCAGGACATGAAAAAAGGCTTGCTTCCAAACAAATGGTTTCAAAAAGTCCAGTGGATCATAAAAAAGATACTTTTTAAAAAATACGTATATCCACTGCAAACATAATAAACCAATACACTGGGTGCTTATACTTGTACCCACTGTTGGAGAGCAAATTTCTGGCCAAGTGGGGAGGGCCGCATGAGATGGAGGGAAAGGGTGGGGTGAGGTGAACTACAAAATCCACCCAGCATGGTAAAAGGAAAGCTCTTCCAGATACACCATAAAAATTTAATACCTTGGGGAAAGGGTTTGATGCCACTCTCTCTCCCCCCCCCCCCCCCGAAACTTCTTGCATCATGGCCCCAGAAAGAGGCTAGGGATTGAAGAGGTCAAAATTGGAAAAGGCTTTTTCAAAATTGGGAAAAGGGTTTATCAAAGTTCCCCGAAGTAACGGGGTTTGGGGGGAGCTTCAAGGAAAAAGGAAATTTTCTCCCGATTTTCCAGGCCCCCTTGGGGGCATTGAAAATGAGATTTCATGGGACCGCCTGTTGGGTGAATAAAAAAACCCCACCAGATTTTGAAGCTATCGGGAAAGGGAATTTCTATGGAAGTTTAAAAAAAAATGTTAAAAATGGGTGTAATTGAAAGGGGGCAAAGAAATGGGTGGTTTTAAAAAAATGTAGTGTTGGTGCCAAAAAAGTCAGGGGAAGGGGGCCCGGGTTTTGGGAAAGACTAAGGAAGCTGAATAAAGTGTCTAAAATTTTATACCTTCCCCCGGCCCCCGGGTGGATGGTTATTTAAAGCTAGGACCCGCCGGTTTATAACCCCCTTGGGGCCTGAAGGAGGGCTACTGGCAAAATTTCCCCTTTCCCAAAAAGGCTAAGAAGAAAACGCATTCTCCCACCCAATGGATGACCCCCTATATCAGATTTCTTTCAGGTTACAGGGAGCCCCTTTAAAACCTTCCAAAAGGGGGTATGGGCAAAAATTTTAGGCCCCCACAAGTATGAAGGGAGCGTACTTGGGCAATAAAGTCATTTCGCAAAAAATTGGGGAAACCATCTGTGTAAAGTCCAGGCATTTTCTTGAGGCCTTTAAAAAAAGGCCATTTAATCATTTAACCCCCCAAGGGAAAGTGGGCCCGGGGGTTTTTAAGAGGTAAGGTACTGGGCTGAAAGGGAGGTAAGGGGTGAAATCAAGCCTCAGGGAAAAAAGGTTTGGGGGCCGTACAGAACCGGCTATGGCCATTAAAAAAAGAAATGGGTTAGAGCCTTTCCCGGGGGGTGGGGATTTTACAGAAGATTGGCCCAAATTTTTTCCCTGATCGCAGCCCCTTAAAAACCTTTACCAAAAAGGTAAAAATCATCATTCTATTTGTTTTTGAGGTTGAACGGGCATTCCAAGAGAAAAAAGGCGGGGGTTTGCCAAAAAGCCAAGTTCATAGTCCGGCAGAGGAGTCGATGTGGGTGGGGGTGTTTTTTTCTATATTGATTTTTTTGCCATAGGCAAACTTAAACTCTTCAGTTTTATCTGTAAAAACACTAAAACAAACTTTTTTTAGTAAAATTTTTAAAACCTCTATAACCCACTTTTTAAAAACCTGATTTTAACCTCCCATTTAACCCCTTTCTCTTCTGAAGGAAGGAATGCCCCTTTTTCTTTTAAAAGTTGGTGGGCACCATTTTTAAAAACAGGAAAGTTTTAATATACAGCAATTTAGTAGTCCGAAGGGATCCAACCCTCCTCTTGGGCGTCGTCCCTTTCTCATGGACCACAAAAAAATTAAGGCCCCTTGTGACACGTCTGCAGCGGGTTACTTTAGACGGGGGTGAGAAATCACAATTTAAAACCCATTATGCCTGACCTCCCCGACATTTTTAAACCCACAAACCCTGGCTTCATAGGGGGTTAGGGGCCCGTTCACTTGGTCTAAGCTCCTTCCTTTTTTTTTCAAGTTAGATACACACCCTTTTTCGTTGCCACCTTTTTGCCTCAGAGAATCCACAAAAACCCACCCCCCCTTCCCCTCCCTGACCAACTCAAAATTTTTGGTGCTACTGCTGCCCCCCAGCTCCCATAAACAGCAATTCAACAAATTACCATCTCCAAAAGGGGTTGCGCTCGTTTTTACATGCGCCCCCCCCTTTTTACTGTACAAGGACTTTTCTGCCCTGACTTTTGGGACTTCCGCCCACTTTTATATTATTGAAAACTCTGGCTCACCTAGAACGGTAAGAGAATAGATGTTACTTTTCCAGCACACACCACTTTTAACACCATAAACCCCTTCCCCCCGTAAAATATGATTTCATTGGGAATATATTTTCCCATTGTACTGTACACTTTTGTCATATTATTTTCCCAAAAAGCCCCTTCCTTTATGTCCAATATGTATTCATTTTAATAAAGCTGCAACCCTTTTATTAAATACTTTTCCCATTGTACTGTACACTTTGTCTTAGTCTATTCCCAAAACCCATTTCTTTTACATGTAATATACATTTTTCATTTTAATAAAGCTGCAGGCCCTTAAGTTTGCCCCGCCACCCCTTTTTGAGTTCCACCTTCCCCATTAAAGATTCTTTCTTACAGGCCGGGGTGCCCCTAATTTTTATCACAATGGGAGCTTGCAAAAATATTAGTTCTTCAAACTTTTTGATCTGCATACCATATCCCCTATTTTGTTTTTAAAATTTTGCCAAAGTCAAGCAGCAGCGAAACAATAAATTTTACATAGATTATATTAAATAAATAGAAAAAATTATCCGGGGTGCTTTTTCGCCACAAAAAAAAGCGAGTGCAATACATATGATTCACTCCCAAAAAACCCCTATGCACAGAAACAATATGCATACATTCCAATTTGTTAAATACAAAACTTTTCCCTCCATGATCAATACCATCATCTTTACGGGAAAAGGGGGAAATTGAGGGAAAACTTTTAGGGGCGGGGGGGGGGGCGGAGGGGATGGGAGGGAGGAAAAAAACATATGTAAAACCTGATGTTCTATAGTTATATATTAAAATGTGTTATCCACTGACGTACTTACACATATACGTTTTCAAAAACTTCATATAGGGAATCCAAGAAAAAAAAATGCTGAAAATAAAAAAGCCTTATTTGGGCCCTTTGGGTTTAAATGTATTGGTTGTTATCCATCTTGCCTCTTCCGCAACAAAACAATCAATCCCCTTTTTTTTCCCCTAGTTTTTTTTCAACAGATCCCCCAGAATTTAAGACCTTATTTCCCCATTATGTATTCCAAAATGTGTCTCGTTTGGGGGTGCCCACCTCAGTTTTAATATATCAATTTTCAGATTGGCGGAAAAAATTCCGTATGGTTTTTCCACATAGATTTTGGGCGGGACACATCCCCCAAAAACCCACCCCCTGGTTTTTAAAATTGGATGAATTGTCTTATCTCAAATTTCTCTTATCAATGGATTAAAAAAATCTTTAGTTTTCCAATGAAGGGGACGAAGAAACATTCCCACAGGGTATGAGCTCCACGGGGATGAAAACCTGTTTTTTTGCCATCTCCCTAAAATGACTATGTACAAATTCATCCCAAAATTTTTTCCTCTTTTTTAAAAGTGACATGGGGAAATTTTTTAAACACCTCAGAAATAGGATCTGCCCTCAAAATGTCCATGTCTCTCTAATATCCCCTTCATTTATGGCTCATCTAAAAGGTACCTATAAAAAAAATTTAAAATCGTTTTTTCCTTCTTCTTTTTATTGATTAATAGATGTCCTTGTCATAGTCAAACCCTTTAACGCCTTCCCAAACTTTTTTTTGGGATAACCCCTTGTCTGAAACTTGCATTTAATTTTATACTTCTTCATAAAAGCCTCTAAAGTAGAGCAATTCCTAGAGCCCTAAGAAATTGGCCTATGGGGAAACCCCTTTTTTTTAGAAGGGGGATGCCAAATAGAAAAATGTAACAAACTGTTTGGTAGCGTATTTTTTTGAAATATCTTTTTTGAATCTGCTTTTTTCATCCAACATTTTGAAATCCAAAAAATTTTTTTCTCTCGATGAATTTCAAAAGTGAATTTCATCCCATTTTATTTTCTTGAGTCTAGATACAAAAACCCTAATAATTTTTTTACTCCATCCCAAAAAATCTAAATTCATCAAAAAACGCCCCCCAAAATAAAAATCCATCTGTGAAAATTTCAAAGGTTCAGAAAAAAAAAAACAAACCTCCCACCAACCTAAAAATAAAATTTGCAAAGCTTGTGCACAAACTGTGCCCCTGGTGCTCCCTTTATCTGGTGTAAAAGGTGCCCTCAAACAAAAAAAAGTTATGGCAAAACAAAATCCAATACTGTAAACAAAATTTTTATGTTCCATAATTGCGTACCTCTTGTATTCAAAAAAAACTCGATTGCTTTTAGGCCGATCATGTTGATGTTTTTGTATAGGGCTTCTATCTAAAAATTTCAAGAAATGTACTCTCACACCCTAGATCGTTAATTCCCCTCGTCTAGAAAATGTCACCCCCTGCAGACGGTGTCACAAGGGGGGTTATTTTTTTTTGTGTCCTGGATTAGGGGGATCCAAGTAGGGGCTTTTGGTCCCTTATGAAACTAGTATTTTCAGGGAATATAAGGCTTTCCCCGTTAAAGGGTGGTGCTCCACCAGACTTGATAAAAAAAAAGGAGCTATTTTTTTCAGAAGTAGAAAAAAGGGTTAAAGGGAGGTTAGAAATCAGGTTTTTAAAAAACTGGTATAGGGTTAAGAGTTTATATAATAAAAGTTATGTTTTTGTGTTTTTTCAGATGAGAACTATAGGTTTTTGTTTGCCCAGGAAAATAGTAAATTAGTGATCAAAAGTCAATCTCGTTTTTCTTGCGAGATTTCCCCCTTTTTTTTGAGAAAATGGGGGGTTTCTTCACAAGAGATCAAAAGGAAGAACACCCTGTCATTGCCCCAATAGGAAGTGATCTCAAAGTAAGGAACATTTCAATAGTTGGGGGGTCTTGCCCTTAAGGGCCTCTTGACTCCCTTAAAATTACGACTGGGAAAAAAATTCAGGTAATTCTGATCACATCCCTTAAAATGGATAAAGGGGAGGAAAAAAAAAATGCCGGGTAAACCAGGTTTCTTTCACCAAGATTTTTTTAAATTTTCCCTGTGAGCATAGATGGGGATCTCTGGTATTGCGATGAATTGTGAGTTTCCCTTGCCCAGTGAAGAAAGGGGCCAGGCCCCTGGACGCCAGACCAGGATAAATGGTGCCTGACCGACTTTTGGTTTGACTCTACTCCCTTTATGTAGACCCACGAAGAACAGACCGGGGGAAAGTTTGGGGCCTGAGCCAGATTTTGGTATTGGCTCTTCCCCTGCCCTGATGTATTACCCGCAGAAGAACGCCGCCAGGGTAAAAGGGGGTTGCGAGCCAGATTGTGGTATTGGGTTACATGCCCCGTATGTATGCCTGCAGAAAAACAGCCAACCAGGGGGAAAGGTGGGCCTAAGCCGACTTGTGGTATTGGCCTACACTGCCCTGTATGTATGACCTCAGAAAAACAAAAAACTCTTTACATTGGGGTGGGTTTTTTTTAAATTTCCCCTTAAAAGCTATTTAAACTGGGGTGTACACAGTTGAAACCGCAGTTTCCCTCCACTATATAAAAAATCCCCATCTGGGTTTTTTTCTCTTGAATGAAAAACAGAATAATCTTCCCGTTTTTTTGGTCAATTAGGAATAATGAGAGGGAGAATTTTTAAAGGGGTTTTGCCACAATCTCGTTTTTGGTGCTCATCTGGTGCTTACCCCTTGCTCTGCTCCTGGCTTGAAAAAGGGGCGTCTTCAACTTCGGAAAAAAACTGCTTTAGCCCCCCCCGCCCTTTTTGATGTCATCCACCCCTCCCGCGCGCCCCCTGGTAAAAACCCCGTGTTCAGCCAACCCCAAGGGGAAGACTCGTGCTCTAGCTAAACACAAAAAGCAATTGCTTGGCTAAAACACAGGATAGTGACAACACAAGGAGCTGTGAGGACAAAGGGAGAGCTGTGAAGACGGCATAGCTGGGAGAGGGTCAGCTCTGTGTTATGGGGTGGACGCGGCACAGGAGACAGGTGGGAGCAAGGGGGGGAGGCATTTTACACAGGCTTAGAAAAAGGCGCAGTGGAGATGAAAACTTGGGGGAGAAATGACAGACTGCGACTCTTTTAAAAAGAATGTGGTCGGCAGGGAAAGGGGGCACGATGGGGCAATCGCTTCCCAAGCCCCCGATCACAGGGAGGTTCGATGAGCAAAGCGCGGGGCCCGGGGGAGAAGTGTAGGTTGGAACCCCTAAAAACGACAGTACCAACCCGAAAAAGAAAGAGATGGCCCTTCTAATATGGTACATTTTTTTAATTACTTATAATTAAAAACCCTTGCTTAAAAATTTTTTTTTTGGGGATGTTCCCTTAAATTTAATATGTGGCAGTCCCCCTTTAAAGGGGCTTTTTTTATTACTTCCTGCAAAGTAAAGGTTTTCCCTCCAATTCATTGTTTTTTTTTGTCTTTGCCCTTAAACTATATGGCTTGGCCCAAATTTTTTTGGAGCTCCCAAGCTTCTCACAATAGTTTGTAGAAATTTTGGCCCCCCTTTCCCCCTGACAAAACTGGTGTAAACTGACCCCCTGTTTGGGATCGCCTTGCTCGAAACCTGTCAAAACTCCCCTTTTCCCATAAATTTCCAATAGGATTTGGGGTGGGGGCCTCTGTGAGGGCCGCCCCAAAAACTTGACTTTGTTCCCCTTTAAGCCACTTTTTTTAACCATTTTTGGCTTTTCCCTTGGGTCATTGTCCTTTTTGGAAGACCCATTCCCGCCCTTTAATTCCCGGGGGCTGATGCTTGAGATTTTTGTTTTCAGTTTGCCACATGATCTTTTTTTCCCTTTGTGATGCCATCTATTTTGTGAAGTAAAAAATTTCCCTCCTCCCAGCAAAAAAAACCCCCACAAAAATGAAGCGCCACCCCGTGTTTCCAGGTTGGGATGGTGTTTTTTTGGCTTTCAAGTTTTCCCCTTTTTTTCCTCCAAAAGTTTTGGGGATGGCATTATCCCCCAAATCAGTTCAATTTTGTTTCATCAGATCACGGGACATTTTCCCCAAAAATATCTTTTTTCCTGTCCCTTTTGGAAAAAACTTTAATCTGGCTTCTATATGTTTCTTTTGGGTAATGGCTTCTTCCTCGCAGACCCAGCCTTTCCCCATTTTGGAACGTCCCTTTTTTTCATCGGTTAATGAACACAATTTTTCCACTTCCTTTTTTCAGCATCTTCACAAGGTCTTTTGGCTTTTGTTTTTTTTGTTAAATTTTGCAAAAGTCAGCCCAAAGGGGCATTTTCATCTTGGGGACAAAAAAAAACCCGTCCCCTTTCCCCAAATTGGTAGGGATGGTGGCCCAATTCCTTTTCTGTTTTTAATTGGTTTAACAAGGCACCTTCAATTACCTGGAAAATTGGGCACCAAGGAAAAACCGGGTTTTTGGGGCCGGGTTTTCCAAAAAATTCTTTTTCCCCTGATATCTTGGCTCTTTCTTTAAAGTTTCCCATTTGTTACACCAAAAAGCATGGGGTTTCTGGGTGTTTTTAAAGGGGTTGTCTCACTCATTGTTCCCTTCTTACCTCACCCCCGGGTTTTTTTGGGTTTTTTCATTTTGAATTCGGGGGGTTGTTTACTGGCTTCTACTAGACGCAAAAGAAGCCAGGTCTGAAAACCCTTTTGAAACCAATGCTGGCACCCCAATAAGGGAAGATTAAATAGGCGGGACTTTTATGTTTGGCGGGCCTATCATGATGTTTGGGACGGGTCTTTTGCTTTTAAACCATTGTTTGGCAGCCTATATGACGGGATTAAAACAGGTCTTTTTAGCAAAGAAACCATTGCTGGCAGCCTTTTTGAGAGATTGAACAGGGTCTGTAGCTATAGCGACCTGAGGGCTGGGGCCCCCATAAAAAGGGGAAAACTAGGAAAAGGTGGGACACTTTTAAAGGGAAAACTTATTGAAGAGTGCTTGTTTTTGAAAAAGATTTTTTAACTTTAAAAAGCAGTAAACCCTGAAAGGAGACAACCCCTTTAAAATAATCCACAGGTTTTTTTCTATTCAACTCGATGTTACCCACAAAAAAACCGAAAAAAATCGGAAGTTTCCCCAAAACCTGCCCTCATCATATGGGGGGCCCCAAATTTTTGAAAAGGGGCAGAGTAATCCCAGTGTATGGAAATTTTCGGGACTTTGCGGGAAAATAAAAAAAAATCCCTTTAAAACCCCTTACAGACTTTGGGCGAATGCTTACGCCCTAGGGGAAGGGGATTCCCACAAATGGTTGTATCCCATACTTTCCCGGGCCCGATCGCGCGGGCTTGCGGGGCCCGCGCCCCGATCGTGCCCTTGGGCCCACGGAAAATTTAAAACCGCGGGTTCTTGCCCCATAAACCCCCGGCCGGAGTGAGCTCCGGCCCCGCGGGGGGAAAAAAAAACTTTCCCGCACCCTTTTCTTTTGGCCGCTTAATGAAGGCGCAGGCAGGGGGATTTGAAATCCCTCGTTAGATCGGCGAGGCGGGGCAAGATCCCAACTCCCCTGTCCCCTTACCGGACCCCCCGGGATGCTTTTCTGAAAGCACCCGGGGTTGTTGGTGACATCACCATGCCCACAATGCTTTTGTGGGTTTGGGTTTTCCACTAGTTCCCAATGGGCCCTTTGCACAGCAGAAAGCTGTGCACAGATCGCCTCTTCAAACAGCAATCTAATAATTGTTTTTTCCCCATTTGGGGATTTGCGTTAAAAAATCCATACTGGGGAATGAAAAAAAATTTTAAAAAGAAAAAAAAAAAATACAAAAAAGAAAAAAACCCACAACAAAAAAGATAAAATTAAAACATGTCACGCTTTTTTCCCCCTTTACAAACCCCCAATCCCCCCAAAAAGATCAAAAATAAATAAAGTACCCTTTTTTGGGGTATAAACCGCGGTGCGTAAAACCTATTTAAAAAATCTGCAGGGTTAAAATTAAACCCCTTTACGGGGAACGCTGAAAAAAAACAAAAAAAAAAAAAACAGTCCCAAAATTGCAAATTTTTGTACACCCTTTGCAGCACAAAAAAATGGAATAAAAAGCGATCAAAAAACTAAATTAAACGCCAAAAGTAGTACCCAATTAAACTTTCAGTTTTTTCCCCCCAAAAAAAATTTTTTTAAACTTTCCTCTGTATACGGAAAAAAAAAAATTTTATGGCTTTTCAGAAGACATGTTTGCATAAATATTATTTAACACAATAAAAACCTTTTTTTTTTTTTTAAAAGGCTTCCAAATTAAAAAAAAAAAATATAAATTTTAGGGAATCGCCCCGTAATTTTTTCGACCCCAGAGAGTAGAGAAAATGGTCATGGATACTGCACGGAGAGGCTTTTTAAAATTAAAAAATAAAAAAAAATACTAGGTTTGGGCCAAATTTTCTTCCCCCGTTTTCCCAAAAAAAAGGGGGTTTTAAAAACTGATAAAAAAGGGTCTTTTTCCCCCCAAAAACGAACCAAAAAAAACATCAACACATCCCAAAAAACAAGGCCCCCATACAGGGTCCCTACAAAGAAAAATAAAAAAGTAATGGCTCCCAATTTTGGGATGCAAAAACGTGTTTTTTTCCTTTTTTTAATAAAAGTGTTTTTATTCTGTAAAAGCAGTAAAAAAAAAAAAAAAAAATACAAATTGGGGATTGCTTTTAATCCCTATCGACCTCTGAGTAATACTAACATGTTCCAAACTATAAATGCACGGGACCGCTGGTTTAAAAAAAAAAATAAAAAAAACACTACCAGGAATGTTGTATTTTGTTCAAAATGGGCCCCAAAAAAAATTAATAAAAAATTAAAAAAAAGCGCATTTTCCCCCCATATTTTGGGACTAAAAAAAAACGTCAAACTCATCCCCCAAAAAAAAAGCCCAAAAATCAGCTCCGGGTTTTCAAAAACCCGAAAAAGTTTTTTGGGGTTCAGAAAAAAGGGCAACTTTTAAAAAAGCAAATTTTTTTAGAACCTATTTTATTGTGAAAAAATAATAAAACATAAAAAAAAAATATTTAAAACTATATCATTGCAATTTTACCCACCCCCAAAAAGGGAAAAATATCCTGTATTTTAAAATGCACGGCAAACGCTGTAAAATTGGGAAACCCAAAAAAAAAGGTTTGGGAAATTTCGTTTTCCCCTTTATTTTTATAGCCCAAATGCCCAAAAAAAAAAAAAAATTTTGGGAAACCTGGGCCCCCCCAAATGTACAATTTCACCCCAGATGAGATTTTATGAGGGGGGTTTCTTTAATCCAAAATTGGGGGGGCTTTTGGGAAAGGGTTTTACCTGGTTTTGGTACTTTGGGGGCTTTGTAAAATTTGACATGGCCCACCAAAAAACTGCGTTTTAAAAAACCAAGTAACACTTTTTCCCCCCCTTATCGCCCTGCCATGCGCCTAAACGCAGTTTTTTCACCCAAAAATGTAGGGTATTGCCGAACTTGGAAGAAAAATTTCGAACAAAGTTTTGGGTCCTTTCTTAAACCGGGGTTTCCTTGTAAAAATTTAAAAAATTTTCAGCTAAAATTTCAGATTTTTGGAAAAAAAAAAAAAAATTTCATTTTCAAGCCCAACCTAAAAAATTTTTTGAAACCAAAACCCGTGGGGGGCGATATGCCAAATACACCCCTGGAATAAACCCTTAAGGGGTGTTTTTTCCAAATGGGGGTTTTTTTGGGGCAATTTTTTAAGTTTTTGCCCCCTTTTGGGTGTCCGCAAAACCCGAAATGGCGCCTAAATAAAATTTGTAATGAAAATGAACCCCCCGAGGGCCCCGTAGGTGCTCTCCTATTTTTGGGGTTGTGGTTTTAGCCCACATAATGGGACTAGGGGGTACTAGGGATATTTGGGAAAAAGGGCAGAATTGGGGAATCAATATTTTTTTTGCATTTCCCTGGGTCCATTTTCCGTTTTCTTGTGAATAATGTATAAAAATTGAAAAAACTGCAAAAAAAGTGAAATTTTAAAAAATTTTACTTTCCCCCTTTTTCTTCAAATTCCTTTTGAAACAACCCAATTGGTTTTTAAAAATTCCTAAAAGGGTGTTTTAATACTTTTAAAAGGGTTTTTCAGTTTCCCTTTGAAGAGGGCATTTATGGGGTATCTAAAATACAGGGCAATTTAAAGTCACGTTTTAGAACTTGACGGGTCCCAAAAAATGTATATTGCCCAAATTTTTTTTTTAAAATTTGGGAAAAATTTTTTTCTTAAAATTTTTAAGCCCCCAAATTTTCGTAAAAAAAAAAAAAAAAAAAAAAAATAAATTTAAAAAAATGATGCCAACCAACAGCCGACATATGGTAGATGCTAGTTATAAACTATTTTGAGTGGAATATCTATCTGTCTTACATGTAGAAATTTTTGAAGTTTGAAATTGGTACATTTTTAAAATTTTTCACGATACTTTGATATTTTTCACAAATAAACAATCATTTTTTGGACCAAAATTTCTTACTATATTAAAGCACAATGTGTCACGAGAAAACAATCTCTGAATCACATGGATAGGTTAAAGTGTCAAAAAGTTATTCTCACATAAAGTGACACATGACAGATTTCAAAAAATGGGGCTCTGTCAGAGAGGCCAAAACTGGCTCCGGCGGTAAGGGGTTAAAAAATTCTCTCTCTCATTATTCTGGCATTTGGCAAATATAAATCATTTTGGTTCGTAATTGACCTAAAACGGGGAAGGTTTATTCTGATTTCATGTCAGAGTGAGAAAAACCTGCAGATGGGACTTTTTATATAGTGGATGGAAACTTCTGGTTTCAACTGTATGTATATTATAATATTACAGTGGTCGTCCTGGGTCCAGAACTATTTTCTATTGAAGTCACCATCCTGGGGTGGGCTATCTACTAGTTAGCTGACATACACATTATATATATATATACTGTATATTGTTGGGGTGTTAGCTCAGAGATAGTTACTTTACCCCAGATACAGGTTTTCGGTGCAAAACTTAAAAATAAAAGCGCAACTTGTATGATTTATGGCCCAGACGGCAATTTTTTTTGCGCATACAAATAGTGGAGAATGCGCCCGATCTATGAACCTGTCCACTGCGGGTCATAAATCAGGCACTTCTGGCTCAGGTAAACCACTTTTAAAGTGCTCTACCTGTTCCAACAGTAATGGGCTTGGATTTGCCGTACTGAAGCTATAAATGTGTAGTTTCGTACGGTTGTAGTGCCCCCCCCCCCCCCGCCTCCCGCACGTCCTCCGAAATCAGGCGCATTACAAAGTGCCATTTGTGCTCTGTAATGCGCCTGATATTGGAGTGCTGCAGATTAAAAATAGAGCGAATAGGGCTGCGCTAGATTTGGGCCGAAAACACAGCAGTCCCGTTTATACCTGTCCCCCAAAGTTTATTGTTCCTTGGACATAACAACCAAAATATATGATTCTTTCTTTTTATATCGTGTACGTAAACCTCTGGTTTCAAATCATTAATCCGTTCTTAAAATAATAGGATTGTCTATCATCCACAATACTACTCACGTTCTCCAGAGGCAGCCTGGATGAAGCTGCAATAACAGGGAGTGTGAGCTGTAACCGGCCGCAAAGTGATCGATTTAGCACAGCTAGATCACCAGAACTCTGCAGAGGGTTGGAGATGGCGGGTCTGCAGAAGGGTGAGATAGGTATACAGAGTCCTGAACCAGCTCATACACACTGTCACATACTCAGAATGAGCCGGCCACCGTCCAGTCTAGTCCCCAAGTAAACCTAGTAAATTATGCCAAGCACTATGGTATAATAAATGGGTGCTTGTGGAAAGGAGTATTGCAACTCACAACATAAATCTATAGGAATTTCACAGCACGCAAAGGTACAAGAGAACGAAGAATTTGCATAAATCTTTTTTATATATATAAGTGATTTTATGTTACATGGATCTTAAGTGCATCAGTTCCATACATAAATTTACATGTTCTGACAGAATTTTACATGGTATTTACATAAGTGTACATAATCTTGGCATGCTAGAATTTTAATGCCAGGGTGTACTGTGATCGTTTCTATAGACGTTTCGGTTATAATAAACCTTTTTCAATATGATTAATGCAAGAAAGCATAAAGTAGAAATAAGACAAAACATATGTCATATGGGCTAACAGATGAGAAAAGGAGTGAGAAAGTCGGGACAGAGAGGAGAGAAAAAGGGGAGAAGGAAGAAGAGGAGAAAGAGAAGCAGTGGACATACAGGTTGTAGAGAAAGAAAGAGGAAGAAGAAAAAAGGAAAATGAGAAGGATTAAACTGAAAAAATATTAAAAAGATGCAAGAAATATCATAAAGGGCTGTCGCTTACCAAAAGAGCTGATGTCAAAAATATGAGCAAAAAGAATATGTAACGTTCTGTAAGCTTGGAAAGGAATATGTGGAATACCAATAAAGGTGAGTTGCTATGGAGGAGAAAAAATGAAAGCCAATAACATATATGGAATATAAAGAGGTGTATGGATGAATATGGAAAGATTCTTACCACTGTAGGACCGCTGCTGTATAGAAGTAGCTGTGAAAAATATAGGATAAATGTAAATATCATGATATGGAGCAAGAAGAGGAGACGTGTGTGAAGTGAATATATATGTATATCTATAATGGGACTAAGAAAGTTTGTGTACAGAATGTGGCTGAGGTCAAATAAGTTTAGATAAGGGTAATAAGGACATGACAAGTAATTACCTTGGAAATTATGAACTACAGGAATAGCGCAGGTTGCGGCTCATGGACGAGGAAGCGCGGTCCTGCCGGTGTGTGTGGCGTCCGCGCTAAGTATGGAACGCGGCGCATGCGCCCTGGCTGGTAAGTAGAAGCAGGGCGGAAGCGCGTCCGTGCACGAGCGAGCCATGGACGGAGCCTCGCGCACCAGTGTTGTGTAAGTGATGGTAAGGCAGGATATGTAAATGGATGAGGGAGGGGCCGGCATCAATGTTAAAAAGACCATGTATAATGAAAAGAGGTAACACGAGAGCCCATATGGCAGAAGAAGACGGATAGATGTATGTGAACATATATTTTACAGCCTTAAGAGAAATGTTTGAAAAATATATGAATGTATAAGGAAAAGTATGCGCCCTGGCTGGTAAGGTAAAATCTAACCCATCTTTACTCCACAAGGGATGTCTGAATTCTTTTCCCATATTTATACTATAACTGTTCCTTTTATATTATAATTGCTCCTTGTCTATGTCACATGTACATATTTTCTTCCACAGATTCGTTAAAGGGGTTTCTTATACATTTATTATCTTCCTCGTCCTGTTTTCTTGGGTTTCATTTTGAACCAGGGGCCCGTTTACTGGCTTTCTAAGGCTGCAGGAGAAGCCAGGTCTGTAAGCTACAGCAAACCAGTGCTGGCAGCTAATCAGGAGCAATCAAGCAGGCGGTAGCTATAGCAACCTGAGGAGCTGATGCAGCCCATACAAGAGGGGTTATATAGGAATAGGTAGGACACTGTTAATGAACACATAGTGCATAGTGACTTGTTTTTGATAGATCTTTAACATAAAAGCAATCCTTGTAGTGAGACAACCCCTTTAAATCTCGATATCAATACATGTCTATGTCTCCTGGTGAGAATATAACAAATTTTTTGGTTATTATGCATTATGTTTGTTTTTAGTATCTGTTGCGATATTATTTTGACTATTTTGATTACTGTGTTCCTCATGTCACATTCTAGGTCATAATTTTTACTATTGCAAGGTTCTGGATTTTAAATGTATTACTCCGCATCTTCTTTCCACATTCTTCATTTTCCCTGACTTTCCTTTTTCTTTTATTTTTCTGCACCCTCTTTACTTTTCCTTATACATTCATATATTTTTCAAACATTTCTCTTAAGGCTGTAAAATATATGTTCGCATACATCTATCCCTCTTCTTCTGCCATATGGGCTCTCGTGTTACCTCTTTTCCCTTAACTTTGGGCTTTTTTAACATTGATGCCGGCCCCTCCCTCATCCATTTACATATCCTGCCTTACCATCACTTACACAACACTGGTGCGCGAGGCTCCGTCCATGGCTCGCTCGTGCACGGACGCGCTTCCGCCCTGCTTCTACTTACCAGCCAGGGCGCATGCGCCGCGTTCCATACTTAGGGGCCCGGGCGCCACACACACGCAGGACCGCCTTCCTCGCCATGAGCCGCAAAACCCGCCTTATTCCTGTAGTTCATAATTTTTCCAAAGGGAATTACTTTTCATGTCCTTTTTCCCTTATAAAAAACTTTTTGACCTCAGCACATTTTTTCAAAAATTTTTCCTTGCCCCATTATAATATAAATAAATATTCATTCAACACTTTCCTCTTTTGTCCATATTTTGTTTTTTCATTTATTTATTTTTTACGCTTTTTCTTACGCAGCGGTCCTACAGTGGTAAGAATCTTTCCATATTCACATAACCCTTTTAATTTTCCAAATGTTTTTGGCTTTCTTTTTTTTCCCCTCAATGCAGTTCATTTATTGGAAATTCCAATACCCTTTCCCAAGCTTACAGAAGTTACAATTCTTTTTGAATATTTTTCATCAGCTTTTTGGTAAGCGACAGCCCTTTAGTTTTTCTTGCATTTTTTTAAATATTTTCAGTTTAATCCTTTCATTTTTTCCCTTTTTTTCTTCCCTTTTTTTTTTTACAACCTTTTCTTCTCAATTTTCCCTGAGTCCGGTTTTCCACTGCTTCTTTTTCTTCCCTTTTCCTTCCCTTTTTTCTCCCCTCGTCCGACTTTCTCATCCTTTTTTCATTGTTTACCCATTTAATATTTTTTTTAATTTACTTTAGCTTTTTGCATTGTTTTTTAAAAAAGGTTTTTTTAAGAAAAATCTATAGAAAAAGATCACAGACACCCTGGCATTTAAAAATTTTGATGCCAAGATTATGAACTTATTTAAATACCCGTAAAATTCTGTAAGAAAAAAGTAAATTTTTGTATGGGAATGATGCACTTAAGATCCATGAACATAAACACTTTATATAAAAAAAAATTTATGCAAATTTTTTGTTCTCTTGTACCTTTGCGTCGTAAATTCCTATGCCCAAAATAAGCGGAGCGAAGATGAGAAGATCGGTAAAGATTCAGGGAGAGGCGTGTAGGGTAAGCACTTATGAGGGACGATAGTGGGGTTTTAAAAATAAAGCCCCGTGGAGCTTGTTGCGGGTAAAAAGGGTCTCATTCCCCAAATCAGCTGCTAAACCCTTCATCCTTGCTTGAGATAACCAGGAAAAAGTTATGCAGAGCAACTCCGTTCGGCTGCGGGGTCCGGCCATTGGATTTATTCCCAAAAAAATGTTTTTATACCCAAATGGGGCCCCATACTAAGGGGACCACTGTAAATCACAACGGTTTCAAAGTGGGGGCCTTTCCCCGTTGTACCGCAAAAGCAAAGTCACCCCACCTTTCCCCCGGGTATGCCCAAAAACATGGGGTACAGAGTTCGAGTGGAGATGATGCAGCGGGGAGCCGGCCACTGGTTGTCAAATAGCCAGGTGAGTGAAGCACAGACCTGCACAACATACGGCCTGAATACCGGACCACAAAGAGGTGTCAATTGCAAACTATAGCAGACCTAGTAGTTAAATCTAATAATAAATGTTTACTGAAACATTTTATTCTTATCTACCTTTATTTTCCGATAGTAGATTTCTTAAATTCTGTTTTCTGTACATGATTATCGGGGTGTGAGGTTATGGCCATCTTGCCCGAGCTTCTTTTAACAGCACTTAGAGCTATGCTTAACTGCAGCCACATGATCCACAGGAGCTCCAGGCTCATTGCTCCATCACACTCAGTGCCCAGGTTCTCCTGCTGGACAAGAGGCAATAGGACTTAAAATTTGGACTCTTGACTTGAAGTTTTTACCAGGTGAACTGACAAAACTAAATTCACCAGATGATAATTATAATAAAGAAAAAAAGATATTTATACAGTGTGAGAAAAACATTTATAAAAAAAAACAAAAAAAAACCTCTAGCTCTACAGGCTCTAGATTACTAACATCATAACATGTAATGTCCCAGGCGGAGGATGTGAGGTCACTGGGCAGCCGGATCGGGAAAGATACGGGAGGTAATGGAAGAAGCCTGTTCTATGGAGGGTGACAAATGTTCCATTTTTACATGTGAAAATTTTAAGGGGTGTTCCGGGACGGATTAAGGCTCGGTCGTCCATCAGGGTATGAATAAGAATAGAAGTTAAACCTCATACTTACCTCCCGTTCACTCCCCGGTCTGTACATCCAGGAACTAAGCAGTGAGCATCCATCGTTCATGTGACCCCCCGAGCGAATCACAGGCCACAACATCACCTGCTCTCAGGACTTGAACTCTGGAATCCTTGCATCCCAGGCCGTGGCTCTGCTCACTGAGCTAGTTGGTCCTTTGGACAGCTCCAGTACTGAATCTTGTTAGTCCTTGTTTTCCCAGCCTTGCCCTGTGACATCATGTTGCTCCACCCCTGGACTTCCTATTTAAACCCAACCTTGAACTTCCTCCATGTGAGGTTATTGTGCTCTGCTATAATCTTGCTCCTGTCCAGTTTTGCTGTCTACCGTTTATGCTATTGTGCTTCGACCTTCGCCTTCCTTACCAACGTTGATTCCTGCCTGCTCCTCTAAGACTGACACCGCCCGTACGTTACCGACCTCTGGCTTGCCGACTACGCTTCCTTCAGGTGGGTGCCCATTAGTCACAACCTAAGACTCTAACCAGCTCCTGATCATGACACCTGCACATGATCTCTCTGGCCTGTAATTGACTTTAGCTATCACGTGAACGCTGATCTTCACTGCTTCAGCCCGGGGAAAACACCGGTAGTGACCACGAACATGCGGGAGGTATGAGGTTTCTCTTCTATTTTTACTCACACCACGACGGACCAACGAGCATTAATCAGTCCTGGGGCACCCTTTCAAGATCAAATAAGCTTTTTTTCTTTATTATGTATAGATCAAAATTTGATCTTTACGTGACAGACTATAAAGGTGATGGAATTTGTTATGGCCGTACTTACACTTTCATATTTTAGTCAGTTTTATTTACAACAGTGGGGAAAAAAAAAAAAAAAAAAAAAAAAAAAAAAAGAGTATTTAGTCAGCCACCAATTGTGAAAGTTCTCCCACTTGATGAGTGGGGTCTATAATTGCCATCATAGGTCGACCTCGACTATGAGAGACAAAATGAGAAAACAAATCCAGAAAATCCCATTGTCTGATTTGGAAAGAATTTATTGCAAATTATGGTGGAAAATAAGTATTTGGTTACCTACAAACAAGCACGATTTCTGGCTCTCACAGACCTGTAACTTCTCCTGTAAGAGGCTCCTCTGTCCGCCACTCATTATCTGTAGTAATGGCGCCTGTTTGACCTTATCAGTATAAAAGACACCTGTCCACAACCTCAAACAGTCACACTCCAAACGCCACTATGGTGAAAACCAAAGAGCTGTTGAAGGACACCAGAAACAAAATTGTAGCCCTGCACCGGGCTGGGAAGAATAAATCTGCAATAGGCAAGCAGCTTGGTGTGATGAAATCGACTGTGGGAGCATACAAGAGACATACAAAACCACTGATAATCTTCCTTGATCTGGGGCTGCCACACAAGATCTCACACCGTGGGGTAAAAATGATCACAAGAACGGTGAGCAAAAATCCCAGAACCACCCGGGGGATCTAGTGAATGACCTGCAGAGAGCTGGGACCAACGTAACAAGGGCCACCATCAGTAACACACTACACCAACAGGGACTCAGATCCTGCAGTGCCAGACGTGTCCCCCTGCTTAAGCCAGTACATGTCCGGGGCTGTCTGAAGTTTGCTAGAGAGCATTTGGATGATCCAGAAGAGTACTGGGAGAATGTCATATGGTCAGATGAAACCAAAGTAGAACTGTTTGGTAGAAACACAACTTGTTGTGTTAGGAGGAGAGAGAATTCCGAGTTGCATCTAAAGAACACCAAACCTACTGTGACACATGGGGGTGACAGCATCATGCTTTGGGGCTGTTTCTCGGCAAAGGGACCAGGACGACTGATCCGTGTACATGAAATAATGAATAGGCTAATGTATTGTGAGATTTTGAGTGCAAACCTCCTTCCATCAGCATGGGCATTGAAGATGAAACATGGCTGGGTCTTTCAGCATGACAATGATCCCAAGCACACCACCTGGGCAACGATGGAGTGGCTTTATTAGAAGCCTTTCTAGGTCCTAGTTTGGTCTAGCCAGTCTCCAGATCTCAACCCCATAGAAAACCTTTGGAGGGAGTTGAAAGTCTGTGTTGCCCAGCGACAGCCCCAAAACATCACTGCTCTAGAGGAGATCTGCATGGAGGAATGGGCCAACATACCAGCAACAGTGTGTGCCAACCTTGTGAAGACTTACAGAAAACATTTGACCCCTGTCATTGCCAACAAAGGATACAGAACAAAGTATTGAGATTAACTTTTGTTATTGACCAAATACTTATTTTCCACCATATTTTGCAGATAAATTCATTCCAAATCAGACAATGTGATTTTCGGGATTTTCTTTCTCGTTTGGTCTCTCACAGTTGACGTCGACCTATGATGTCAATTACAGGCCGCTCTCATCTTTTTAAGTTGGAGAACTTGCACAATTGGGGGCTGACTAAATTCTTTTTTTTCCCCACCATTAGTGAAAACTAGAAGCAGGTCCAAAAGGTGAAAGACATGCAGACCTATCCCTGAACCTCGGGAAGAGTAACATTAGTGCATACTGACGGAAATGTGAATGAGGATTTACAGTTTACTATTCTCGAATATGGGAGACTTTGTTTCTCACTTTCATGAAGAGCACGGGCAGACATTTTACATCTTGATGAGTTTTAGAACCTGGCCATAACTTAGCTAATAAGCTTAATTTCTGTCTGTAACATTG
Source organism: Phyllomedusa bahiana (assembly GCA_025379985.1). NCBI lineage: Eukaryota > Metazoa > Chordata > Amphibia > Anura > Hylidae > Phyllomedusa > Phyllomedusa bahiana. Next base: position 24,868 of record JAODAL010039136.1, read on the forward strand.
TTTGGTGTTTTTTAGGAATACTTAGGGTCATTGCCATGAGGAAAAGTCTGATTTCAGGACAAAGCTTCCTGACAGTTGCTTTTCATAGTTTCCGAAAATAGTACTTGAAACGCAATCAACGTTAGGTAAGGCTTATGATCTCTTGCTGAAGAGATGTGAGATGATATAACAAAAAAAGAAGTGAATGAACTAAAGAATGGTTGAATAATAATCAAAAAGTCAACTATCTGTATGTGGAAGTGGTTGGTTCACATCTTGGTTTATGCACTCCACGCACCAGCACAGGCTTTTTAATCAGATTTATAGCTGGAACCTTCTAACCCTTAAATGTGGAGGTCTGAACAGACACCAAGAGAGGTAGCATATAGCGTAGGTTCCCACCTGAATGGGGGTCACTTTGCCGCGGCATTTGATAAAAAATGTACATGAAGAACCTCAAATTTTTTCATCTATTCCATAGTAGCAGAAACACTGTTCCAGAAAATTCTTTTTGACCGTTTTTAGTGCCTATAGAGTGCTGCTGATATTGTGTTTTGGTTGAAAAATAAGACATAACCCTTGTCCAGACCTCACCCTTATGAAGATGCCGTGGCCTGACTGGAGGAATTGTCCAAAATACATATATATTTTTTTATTCATACTTATTTTGCTACAGTAGCATTCCACACAAATAAAGCAATAATTTGGTTTCTTCTCAGTGGGAATTCTCCAAAGAGCTCAAAAATACGATTGCCAATATCCACTTAAAGAGCATCAAAATGGTTTCCCCATCATGTGAATTCTCTCATGTTGAATCACCCTTGACTTCTCTCTAAAACATTTTCCACATTTTGAACATGAAAACGGCTTCTCATCTGTGTGAGTTCTCTCATGCTGAACCACCTGTGACTGATCTCTAAAACATTTTCCACATTTTGAACACGGATATGGCTTTTCTCCCGTGTGACTTCTCTCATGTTTGACAAGATCCGATTTGCTTATAAAACATTTTCCACACTCCAAGCATGAAAATCGCTTCTCTCCTGTGTGAATTCTCTCATGGCGAAACAAATTCGACTTATCTCTAAAACCTTTTCCACATTCTGAACATGAAAATGGCTTCTCGTCTTTATGAATTCTTTCGTGTATGGCAAGAGTTGATTTAATAGTAAAACGTTTCCCACATTCCGAACAGGAGAATGGCCTTTCCCCTGTGTGTCTTCTCATATGTGGACCAAGTTCTGATTTACTTGTAAAGCATTTCCCACATTGTGAACATGAATATGGCTTCACACCGGTGTGAATCCTTTGATGTGTAATAAGATATGATTTACTTGCAAAACATTTTCCACATTCTGAACATGGAAATCGCTTCTCTCTAGTGTGAATCATCTTATGTTTAACAAAACTTGATTGATCTGCAAAGAATTTCTCACATAAAGAACACATAACCTGGTCACCACACTGAATCCCTTCAGCCCCTTTCTGGCCTTCATTTTGGGTAACAATCTGAGAAGGTTCCTCGGGATTAGGAGTATAAGAAGATAGATATGTTCTCTGAAGTCCTGGATTTCCACTAATAATAAAGAGGTTTTCTCCTGAAGAGTACTGAGGTATATCTTCTTCTTCTTCTACTTTATAATTTAGAGATAACATAAAGTGTTCTTGAAAACTCTCACTGGTGTTTTCTATCAAGAGTAAAAAAATTGATTTAATTTTTTTTTCTGCAAACCACAAACAAGGCAAGATAACCCAGCTCTATCTCCTTACCTTGTGACATAAGAGGCCGGTGATTCTCCAGATCCTCCATCATGACGTCCTTGTACAGATCCTTGTGTCCTTCTAAATACTCCCACTCCTCCATGGACAAATAGACAGCGACCTCCTGACACCTTATAGGAACCTGAAACACAAAATGATACGGTCATCACCCAGACCTCTCCAGTGGTGTTACTGTATAATGTCCCAGCATTCCCAGCAGCAGCGTCACCTCTCCAGTCAGCAGCTCCATCATCTTGTTGGCGAGTTCTAGGATCTTCTGCTTATTGTCCCTCTCATGTATCAGTGACTGCGGAGGAGGATCTATGATGGGGCCCCGGCTCCATCCTCCTGACACACAGGGACAGCTGCTGGGGGCCACACAGTCCCCTGACGTCTTCTTCACTACTGTGTAATCCTGTGTATGGAGAAAAATCCCTGGATCAGTGACCGATCTCCAGGAATCTAGTATCTAAACTAATATTATTCCTGCACTGAGAGACGTCCAGGCCATGTTTGGAGTTCAGGGCTGTGAATTCCCCATGATAACTTCTTCTGGCCGAGAGGTATATAGTCTCACTGCTCTTACAGCAAAGAATCCAGCAAGCCCCTTGTTATAGTTACAACCCCCTTTCCCTTTTTTCCTCCAGGCTATACAAACTATGTTTTAGAAGCTGAAGATATTCCACCAATTTGTAGCCTGTTCTGAAAATGGGTTCTCTTATTATTTGTTATATAGCTCACAACTTATTTATACTGAACTTTGTAATTGATGCTCATCAAAAATATTTACCTGTTCTGCTTTGCAAAACCAGGCAGAGAGCTCTTTACTCCCCTCCTTCCTGCAAACCATGTGATGCCCATTGATCACATGATTTTGCTTCTACCTCTATGGACATTTTGTCACCACTCAGTGGTGTGCTTTAAAGCCTGGCTCAGTTTAGAAACACTCCCCTGTAGTGGGCACGAGTCCAGATGCCTTCATTATTGAGTACTGTTTTTATCTCTTCTGATAGGAGAATATGTCTTTTGATAAACTTGCTAAATAGACCTTTTCACCTGGTCAGAAGACTTGCACTGCTTGATTTGCTGAATGTGCATTAAGACCTTAGATAATCCAGCAGCAGTCAGAAAAAAAAGTCTGCCTCCTGCTCTTTATATAGTAGTGGTACAGGGTAAAGCGTCATGAGACGCTGCCCTGACATCACTGGGTGCAGGAATGATGGCACATCCCCTACAGCAGGCAAACAACTTTCCCATGATCAAAAAGTTATTTATGTGAGGGATTTGACATCACCAACTTTTCTTTGATGCTAGATAGGTTATCCAGTGTACATGAAAGTTGGGTGATGCCACATTCCCCAAAGCAATCAGAGTTACAATGATGGTATAGTAGTAGTACATGTTGTGGGGGGATGTACAGCACAGTTGAAACCAGAAGTTTACATACACTATATAAAATAAAAAAAAACACATATGCATGTTTTTCTCTCTCTCTGACATAAAATCAGAATAAACCTTCCCTGTTTTAGGTCAATTAGGAACCAAATTTATTTCTATTTGCCAAATGCCAGAATAATAAGAGAGAATATTTTTAAGGCATTTTTATCACTTTCTGCAAAGTCAGAAATTTTCTCCATTTCATTAGTATTTGGTAGCATTGCCCTTAAACTGTAGGACTTGGGTGAAACATTCTGGATCCTTCCACAAGCTTCTCACAATAGGTGGTAGGGATTTTGGCCCATTCCTCCTGACAGAACTGGTGTAACTGAGCCATGTTTGGAGGTCGCCGTGCTCACACCAGCCTTTTCAGCTTTGTCCATAAATTTTCAATAGGACTGAGATCAGGGCTTTGTGATAGTCACTCCAAAACATTGACTTGGTTCTCCTTAAGCTACTTTGTAACCAGATTGGCAGTAGCTTTGGGTCATTGTCCATTTGGAAACCCATTCCCGCCCTTTAACTTCATGGCTGATGTCTTGAGATGTTGCTTCAGTATTGCCACATAATCTTCTTTCCTCAAGATACCATCTATTTTGTGAAGTGCATCGGTCCCTCCTGCAGTAAACAAACTTCACAACATGTTGCTGCCACCCTGGTGTTTCATAGTTGGGATGGTTTTCTTAGGTTTCCAAGCTTCTCCCAAACGTAACGATGGTCAAACAATTCAATTTTAGTTTCGTAAGACCACAGGACAAATCTCCAAAAATGAAGGTCTTTGTTCCTGTGCATTTGCAAACATTAATCTGGATTTTATATGTTTCTTTTGGAGTAATGGCTTCTTCCTGGCAGAGCGGCCTTTCAGCCCAAGCTGATACAGTATTCGTTTCAATGTGGATAGTGACACAAACTTCAAATGTATTAACCAGCTATCACAAAGCGTCTATATTAGACTTAGTTATCCTGAACGGGATGTCCAACCCACAATGCATCAATATCAGGAAAGATCAGGATAGAGACAAGTGTTTAATATTGCAAAGAATTTTTACTGTGTCGAATCTTCATACGTTATATTCCAAACATTAGCGAAGTACACGCATCATAAACATTGTTGCAAGGGCTATTGATACAATATAGAGCGCAATACCATGCGAGAGAGTCTGTTGCCTACCCTAATCACAATCCCTTAGAGCGGATACATCTAGTCTCGTGTGGGCGGGTAGTATGGCTAGACTCCCGGTGTGCTGCTCAATATGGAAAATGCTTTCAGCAGAGCTGCTTGTCCTCCTTGTGGATCGCTCGATCTCTTCAGGGGCTACACTCGTACTCTCAGCAAACAGGAACGATAGGCTCTGTGCCACGTTTCGGGGACCACCCCCTCTGTCAAGCTCGCCTGCAATAGGTAGGGGCAGGGCTAAATACCTGTCGTATCGTTCTTATTACCACTTGTCTGGCTGCTATTGACATTGCTTCTGCCTACCTTTTCAACTAAGTGTTGAAAACTAAACACGCCGTAGCTCTATGTGCCCTATTACAACTAATCCTGCAGAAAGGTATGACTAAGTAAATCACCATTTTACAAAAAAGCGCTCCATCTACATTCTTCATTTAATCCTATTGGACTGAGCGCATCAAGCCTACGGATCCAATATATCTCTCTCTGAAGTAGACGTCTTTTAATGTTAGTGTGGTCATTTGATTCGATATGTTCAATAACCTGCCATCTAAGGTCGCTTACATTATGTCCAGAATCAAAGAAGTGTTTGGCGATGGTTGTTTCGCCATATTGTTTTTTTGTTGTTGTGTCCCTCTTGTGTGCCTTGTGCCATTTTTGTTTGATACAGACGAATTTGTGACTTATGTTCGTTTACTCTTATCCGTACTTGTCTTGAGGTTTGCCCAACATAGATTTTACCACACGGGCACTTTAGTAAATAGATAACGTTAGTTGTGTTACAGGTATAGTAGCCTCTATTGCGTATGGGGATATCCCTTAGTTGGATGATATATTGTATCACCTCGTATAATGGCAGAGCAATTCTGGCAGTTGAGGCATGGAAACGTGCCTTTCTTTTTAGTTGATAACACTCCCTGCCGTGTTTTGGTAACTCTAAGATCAGAATGTACTACCATGTTTTTAATCGTCTGGCCTTTGCGTTATGTGAATTGGGGTTTATCTTTGAAGCATCTCCCATAAATGGGATCGCTTTGTAGGATATTCCAAGCTTTGTTAATGGTGTTTTTAATTCGTTTGGCATGGTCGTCGTAAACTGATAGGAACAGTATTCTATTTGTATTTGTTTTTTGTAATTTACTCGTCATAGCTTCCTCTCTCGTTTTCTTGGAGACTTCGTTTGCTGTTTTTATTAACTCCTTCCTGGAATAACCCCTATCGGCAAAGTTATTTATCATTTGTTGTTTATTTTTGTGATACTCGCTATCTGTGCTACAGATGCGCCTTAGCCTCATAAATTGTCCTTTTGGGATTGCATTCGTTACACTAGGAGCATGGAAGCTGTCATGGTGTAACATATTGTTTCTATCCATTTCCTTTTTATATAAAGTAGCTTCTAATTTTCCATTATTTTTGTAGACTGTTACATCTAAAAAAATTATGTTTAACTTACTGCTAGTTAGAGTAAATTCTAGTAGAGGATGAATCTTATTAATGTAAGAAACAAAGTATGTTAATTGTTCCATACTGCCCAGCCAAATGACAAAAATATCATCCACGTATCTTGACCAGTGTCCAATATATTGGGCAAATGGTCCGTGGATGATATGCTGACTTTCTACATGTTCGACATACATATTAGCAAAGCACGGGGCAATCGGAGACCCCATCGATGTGCCTTGTTTCTGCATATAGAACTCCGTACCAAAGCGGAAGTAGTTGTGATACAATATAATTTCAAGCAATGCCATCAATAGTTCGATTTTTCTATTGGTAAGGTTATGATCATTTTTTAATGTTCTCTAACTTTATACCCTCTTGTGTGGGGATATTGGTATATAAACTTTTAATATCCAAGGTGCACAGTATGGTGTCGTCGGTCACCTCAATCTGTTGTATCTGCCTAAGGAATTCGTTGGTATCCTTAAGGCATCTAGGTAGGTTTTTCACTATAGGCTGTAGAAACTCGTCAATGTATGTGGCAACTGGCTGGAACACTGACCCGATTCCGGAAACAATCGGTCGTCCCGGAGGGTCTTTCAAGGTTTTATGAATTTTGGGCACTAGGTACAGTATGGGGGCACGAGGATGATCCACTGTTAATAGTTTGTTTGTGGCATTATCTATCACCCCTAATTCTTCTGCCTCCTTCAACACCTGGTCAATCATAGTTTTGATTTTCAAAGTGGGGTCTGTTTGAGTCAGTTGGTATACGGCCTGATCGCTAAGTTGTTTCTTGGCTTCGCTGAGATATGCATCCTTATCAAGAACAACCACCGCACCTCCCTTATCGGCTGGTCTTATAATAATTTGGTCATCTTTTTGTAATTCCTTAAGGGCTGTGCGTTGGTCACGTGTCAGGGTGGGGCACCTCGTGGTTCTATGAAGCGATGATACCCATCTCTCTTTCACTTCTTTTTTGACAAGCTGTTCAAAGATATCGAGGGTAGGACTGCTGATTGTAGGGTCGTAAGTACTCTTTTTATATAATTTATTAGTTTTACTGGCAGTGCCAAACCCTTTATCCCTGAACATCATGCGTAATCTTATTTTTCTACAAAACAAATAAAGGTCCTAATTAAAAACACCATTAACAAAGCTTGGAATATCCTACAAAGCGATCCCATTTATGGGAGATGCTTCAAAGATAAACCCCAATTCACATACCGCAAAGGCCAGACGATTAAAAACATGGTAGTACATTCTGATCTTAGAGTTACCAAAACACGGCAGGGAGTGTTATCGACTAAAAAGAAAGGCACGTTCCCATGCCTCAACTGCCAGAATTGCTCTGCCATTATACGAGGTGATACAATATATCATCCAACTAAGGGATATCCCATACGCAATAGAGGCTACTATACCTGTAACACAACTAACGTTATCTATTTACTAAAGTGCCCGTGTGGTAAAATCTATGTTGGGCAAACCTCAAGACAAGTACGGATAAGAGTAAACGAACATAAGTCACAAATTCGTCTGTATCAAACAAAAATGGCACAAGGCACACAAGAGGACACAACAACAAAAAAACAATATGGTGAAACAACCATCGCCAAACACTTCTTTGATTCTGGACATAATGTAAGCGACCTTAGATGGCAGGTTATTGAACATATCGAATCAAATGACCACACTAACATTAAAAGACGTCTACTTCAGAGAGAGGTATATTGGATCAGTAGACTTGATGCGCTCAGTCCAATAGGATTAAATGAAGAATGTAGATGGAGCGCTTTTTTGTAAAATGGTGATTTACTTAGTCATACCTTTCTGCAGGATTAGTTGTAATAGGGCACATAGAGTATAAGCTACGGCGTGTTTAGTTTTCAACACTTAGTTGAAAAGGTAGGCAGAAGCAATGTTAATAGCAGCCAGACATACAAGTGTTAATAAGAACGATACGACAGGTATTTAGCCCTGCCCCTACCTATTGCAGGCGAGCTTGACAAAGGGGTGGTCCCCCAAAACGTTGCGCAGGCGCAGAGCCTATCGTTCCTGTTTGCTGAGAGTACGAGTGTAGCCCCTGAAGAGATCGAGCGATCCACAAGGAGGACAAGCGGCTCTGCTGAAAGCATTTTCCATATTGAGCAGCACACCGTGAGTCTAGCCATACTACCCGCCCACACGGGACTAGATGTCGTTCGCTCTAAGGCATTGTGATTAGGGTAGGCAACAGACTCTCTCGCATGGTATTGCGCTCTATATTGTATCAATAGCCCTTGCAACAATGTTTATGATGCGTGTACTTCGCTAATGTTTGGAATATAACGTATGAAGATTCGACACAGTAAAAATTCTTTGCAATATTAAACACTTGTCTCTATCCTGATCTTTCCGGATATTAGTGACACAAACTTACCAGCTTACGCCAGCATCCTCACAAGGTCTTTTGCTTTTTGTTCTTGGGTTGATATGCACATGTTGGATCAAAGCACATTCATCTCTGAGACACAGAACTCATCTCCTTTCTGAGCGGTATGATGGCTGGACATTCCCATCTTGTTTGCACTTGCATATAATTGTACAGATGAATGGCCTTCAGGTATCTGGAAATTGCAACCAAGGATGATCCAGACTTGTCCAAGTCCACAATTCTCTTCCTGATATCTTGGCTGTTTCTTTAGACTTTCCCATGATGTTACAAACATAAACAATGTGTTTCTGGTGTGCACTAAAATACATCCACAGCTGTGTCTCTAACTCAGATGTTGACAATAAACCCATCAGGAGCTTCCGAAGACCTGACATCAACATATGGGCAGTCCCAAATAGTTTTTTTTTTTTAACGTTATTTTTATTAGTGCTTTTAAATTAATAGATGCAAACAAACAAACAATACCCCCAACATGGGGGAGCAACAAAGGGGGTAAAGAGGGGGGAGGGGGAGAGGGGGGGAAATGCCGGGAAAGGGGTGGGCATGAGGAAGAGTAAAATGCACTTACATCTGAAAATTTGAATTGAACGAAAAAAGTTATCTAATAAAAAACATCCATCCGGACCAAGTTAAAACCCATAATTTTTAAGCTGTTCAGAACTTAAAAATCGAGCAATGAAGAATCAGACATAAAGAAATCATATAGGAATAAGGCATCCTTTTCTGAGTCTAATTTTTCTCAGTATAAGCCCTGGAACACCTGGGGGGAAAGAAAAAAAAAAAAAAAAAGGGGGGGGGGGGGAAGGGGATACCGGGTGCCGAGTCCCCCACCAAAGAAGGCGAGAGGATATGAAACTGATTGAAAGTCTCCACTCATCGGGGTGGCATTTCTAATATCGGGGGTTGACCCCAGCAGCACATCCAAATACCAAGGGGTGTATTAAAAACAAAGCTATGCGGGCTTTTATTGACAGGAAGAATATTAATTACGGCTTGCCAGGTTAAAAAAAAATCCTTCAACTCTTGTTTTTTTCTTAAAAAAGCATCCCCCCAAATCCATACGTAAAAAAAGGGAAATTTTTCTAAAAAACCCGAAATGATGGGAGGGGGGGCCTACCACTTTTGGGGATAGGGCCCTTGCAGCACTGCTGAGATGCATATAAAAAATTTTCTTGTGGGGGAGGGGACTCGAAAATTTTGGGGTCTAGGTTTCCCAAAAGAGCCCACATTGGGGGAAAAGGGGAATGTAAACAATGTGTATGGGACGCAGCTTTTTATTCCCCTCCAAAAGTTTGATTAACTGAAAATTTCCAAAAAAAGGGAAATAAATCCGCGATGCCCCCCGCATCTGGAAAATCGGGTAAAAGGGGCACCTCCCAAAAAAAATTTTACGGTGCGGAAAAAACCGCGGGGTAAAAATTTTTAAAAGGACTCTCCCAATGGGAGATCTAGGGATATTTTTTGGTTAGTCGGGAGGTGCCACAAAAAGTCTTCAATATGCAATTAGGAACTGTGGTCCACCGTTACCTGAGGGTTAGTCCATATTTTAATAGTGACCTAAAAGTAATAAAAATTTGGGAGAATGCCTTGCAAACCGGGAACCCTGGGGAAACCAAGGACGTATTTCCCCAAGCCCGTTCCCCAAAGACCACCCCAACCAGCCATAGCTTTGTAGCTAGAAACGGGAAGGATTGGAGGTATAAAAATAAATTTAGTGCAAAGTTTTTTAAAGGAAAAAATTCCTTTCTTGAACACTCCAAATCCCCTCCCTTTTAAAAGGGCCCCTATCGCCCATATTTAAAAAGGAAGGGGCTTTCCCCTTCTAAAGGCGGGTTATGTAAAAATCAAAGGGCCCCCGGTAAAATCCGCGAAAAACCCCTGTTTTCAAAATGGACCGCCATGTTTTCCAAGAACCCATAAACCAAGGGTTTTCTCAAAACCCCTGAGGTAGGGCACATAGACAATGTAAAAGATTTTCAGGGAGGTAGGGGGTACAATTGGCCCCAATCTCCCTGGGCAAAAATTTTTTTTCCCTTAAACCAATCCTCAGAATAATCAGTTGGCAGCAAGGGTTTTAAAGTTTGTATTCGGGAAAAATTAAATCCACCATGGGACCGGGGGGTGAGCAAACAAATGGGCAAGGGGTTTCCATTCCATAAAAAGGAGGGAAACAAACCCAATAATAATTTTTCTCCCGGGACGCAGATAAATGGAAGGGTTTGAAAAAAGAAGAGCCCGGGGGAAAACCCCAAAATTTAAAAATTCGCTCTACCCCACACATAACGGGAAACCTGACCCAAGCAGCAAGTTTTTAAATTTGGGGAAATTTTTTAAAAAGGCCAGATTCGTTTAATATGTTTACATGGGGTTTTAAACTGAATCCAAGATAGGGTTTTGGGAAATTTCGCCATTTAACGGGCCATAATGGGCAGGGGCCTTCAAAAGTAAGCCCCCGATTTGCTAAAATTTTATCCCAAATCCCAAAAATGCCCCCTTCGTTTCCCCCTCCCCCCAAAGTTGAGCAGAGGCTGTGGTTGCGGACAAAAAGCACGGTCATCCGCAAATGTGAAAACGAATTTCTGTACTCCCAACGGGTGCCTTGAAACCCCCTGTTTGTAAAAAACGTAGGAAAGGGTCAAGGCAAGGGCAAACAGAAGGGGGGAAAGCGGAAACCCCGTCTGGCCCCGCGAAATGAGGAATCCGGTGAGTTTAAATATTAAATTTTAAGAAATTTTGGGGGGTTCAGTTTCAAACCAATAAGGTATCAAGAAAGGTGTTCCCCAGCCCCCTGTCCTTTAAAAATGTGTTTAAGAATTGCCAAGATATGGAGTCAAACGCCTTCTCGGCGTCTAAGCCGGGAAACTAATAGTGGGAACTAGGGGGGAAGCAGCGATCGTCGCGCAATTGCTGTACGGTGCCCCGGGGAGAGTGTGTCCCCACGAACCCCCGCTGCGATGGGGCAGGAGCTGCGGAGGGAATCCTGATTCTGTTAGCTAGAAACGTGGCTAATTTTTTTTAGTCGTATTAAGGAGGGGTATTGGGCGGTAAGAAACCCCAAAACCCTTTGGGTCCTTCCAGGGTTGGGGGTAAGCCCGTTCGGGCTTCCGAAATGCTTCTACCGGGTGTTATTGCAATTTAAAATTTATTGTAGGCTGTAAGAATTGGGACCAAAGACCCCGCAAGATCTTTAAAAAACTCCCCCGGAAAAAAATGTCTGGGGCCCGGTGATTTATTTTTTTCAATTTATTAATGGGGTCTCAACCTCTGTCGAAATAGGGGCCGAAAATGTTCCCTCTATCCGTTGTTAACTTGGGGGGGTGAGTAAAATTAATTAAAATCCCCCGTGGGCCCGTGAGATATGGTCTTTTTTATAAATCATTGAATCCAGAAAAGCTTTTATTATGGGTTAGTTTTGTTACAAACCCGGCCCATGTGGGGTGACGTATTCAAGAGTGAAATTTTTTTTTTGACAGTGGGGTTTTTTAATCGGCAGATAACTGTCGTTTCTGAAAACGTAGAACTTATCTGGAGAGTTTCCCCCAAAAATATCTTTTATTGTCAGTATGAAGACTCATGCTTTTTTAGCTTGGATAATAGAACTATTATCAACAGATGCCCAGTGCGGTTTTTTTTTGATAGTTTTTGTGGTGGGGTCACCCGGGCACAGTAAGTTATGCTGGGACAGCCCTTTTGGTAGTGGGAAAACGGCCCCCCGATAGGCACTATCCACCCCATGCCACAGCCAATGTGTGATATATTAGTGTGCTAAACTCAGGCCAGCAAGGCGGGGGCGGGAGATTGTCCCCAAAAAAATGCCTCCTTCCCCACCTCTCAACCCACCAGGGCGAGGAAGTGAAAAAAATGGCGGCGTTCCCGCCAAAACGGCCGACAGGGATGGCGACCTAGGCTGCCGAGATTGATTCAGTCCCACCAGGCTTTTATCGAGCGATCTCGCCCCCTGGACCGAAGGGGAAGGTATCCACGCGGGCCCCCGGGGAGTGAGGCGTCTCCGAGCCCCTTTTTGGGGCCAGCAGCCGGGACAGTGGGGTGCTTTCCCGCTGGGGCCCAAAGGGGGCCCTTGGACCCCGGGGTTCTCCCCCCATATGCCCCCGGAGTTGGGAGGGGGGTGGCCGGCGGTAAACTTCCCCGCTCAAAAGCCTCGCAGGGGGGAGATAGGGGGCGCGCGCAGCCTGCCCCCCGGGAATTTGGCCCCCGGCCTCCAGGAAGCCCACGGGTTCTGCGGCGGCTCGGTGGGCGAAAGGGTCGGCTGGTCTCTCTGCCCGCACGTGGATTCCAGGCAGGACTGTGGGGCTGCGCCGTGGGGGTGGCGGGGGGGGGCAGCGCCCCCTGGGGCGGGAAAACCGTTCACCCCGCCAACCAAAGTGGGGTTTGGGAGTCTCTCTCAGGGAAACCCCGGGGATTTTAGGAAACGTCCCTAAATGCCCCTGACCAAAAGCTTGGGAAGCCTGCTTGTTTTTTGCTGGCGGGTGTGAGGTGGTAAAAGTCCCTTATTTTGGACTCGGAGAGACGGACTCTTTTAAGAGCGGCCATTTTGGGGATAGTCCCCCCCCCCGGAACCCCCAAATTTTTTAAAGGCAAGAAATTCCAAATGTTTGAAAACCCTTTTCTTTGCAAAAGTAATAAAAAATACCTTAAAAAAAATCCTGTCATTCCTGGCTTTTTGGCAAATACAATAATTCTGGTTCTAATTGACCTAAAAGGGGAAAGGTTTATTTTGATTTTATGAGATAGTTAGAAAAACCGCAGATGGGGTTTTTATATAGGGATGTAAACTTTTTATTTCAATGTACAGAAAATTATAACCCAAATCAATTAAAATTTTTTTGTTTACATATTTATAGATGAAATTTTATTTTTATTTTTTACCAGCTAAAACTGATTGGTGCACTGTTTCCCTCCAGCCTTCGCAAACAACCAGAAAGTGAAGTGGAGCAGAGTGCAGGGGGTAGGTGAAAGTTGGGAAAGATGAGTAAGGGTGTACTGGGGCTAACAGGAGGATGAGGGGGCGAGTGAAGAGAAGCTAATTTTAACTGAATGGATTTTTTGGCAATTAAAAGGCTCGGGAACTTTCGACATCCCCCCAAAACAGGAAAATTTTTACTGATCTTTTATAGATGAAAGGGGACAAAGAAAAAGCAACACAAAGGGATGGGGAAAATCTTTTCTTCCATATAAAAACTTTTTTGTTCTCGAATCTTTAAACTTCTGGGAAAACCCCTTTAAGCTCCT